>LTAE01004219.1:0-33446 GCA_001647135.1 Pontederia paniculata | reverse complement strand
TGTAAGAGGTTTTTCTCCTTGTCCTCGTGCAAGAAAGGAGAAGTTGTAAGGGAGCCTTCGCCCTTGAAAAAGGAAGTAGTGATCTCCGGAGATCTCGTAGGAGAAGACCGGAGCGGGGACGTAGGCCAGGAGTTCGGCCGAACCTCGACAACAAACTCGGTGTTTGTGTGTTGTTTGTTTTCGTGTTCTCTTTACTCTCTTCTCTCTGTTTGTTTATGTGCTTTCATTTACAAGCTTCCGCTGTTATAACTCTTCTAGATTAAGAAAAGAGTAAAAAGTTTTAATACACCAATTCACCCCCCCTCTTGGTGCCATCTAGATCCGACAATAATAACATAAGTTGATTAGTTTGGTTTAATCTATATTTGATGTATCATTGACACAAGTCTATAGTTGTAAAACCCAAAAATTCAATTTAAAAGTCACGTCTAATTAAACTGGTACATTAACTCAAATAAGCTCAAATACCCAATCTAATGCTCTAGATAGAAGAAGGTTTAACCAACCCTTTTTTCCTGTTTCTCTCGGAAACTTCTCTTTCCTCTCTCTCCTTCTTCACAAAAAGAGCATGGCTAGGGTTTGAAGCTCACTACCCTTTGGTGCAACCCAACTAGAAGATTCTGGGGAGGAGTCTTGGAGGACCAAGGGGAAGAGAGACATAGGAGTTTCATCATGATTCGAGGGAAGAAGAAAGCATTTAGGAAGTAGAAGAGATAAGGTCAAGGTATGTAGAGGGGACATCCATCATTTCTTACCTCATTCTATGAATTTGAGGAGTATAAGAACACCTTGTTCTTATAAAATTGAAATGTATGGGATGACATTTAGGATTATTGCATGCTCAATGAATTCCATATGTTTAGCGTTCTCTTCATATGGAATTAATATTACATGATTCATGTGATGAATACCATGATTGAATTGTGTTGTTAGAATGTTGACATGAACAATTTCATGATCCATTCATGTTATGAAGCCCCAAAGTCATGAATGATATGAACTATGAACCCTCGAATACACAATATGAACCCAAGGTGGTAATCCTCGCTCGAATGCTTATAAATTTATAATCTTGTGTTGGAACTGTGTATATTATGAAACTTAGAATGTGAATTATCATATGTATGAACATCCTGCCATGAAAATTAGCATATATGTGTGAAAGTGAGAGAAGTTTAGAATGAATTCGAGTGGAAATAAGGGATTAGGGTTCCATGGCACATCTCACACCCCGTGAATTGACCCTCACGACTACGAATTAAGACTGAAAATTATGAGGGAATCTCATTGGATGTGAAGTCAATGAGTGGAATCCATCACTCTATGTAGCAGTTGTAAAATACTTCTTCATGCTCGCGAAGATGATTTCACGGGCTGTGAAAGTTGAATGGAGGAAATGTCTCATCTATAGCGGCTGTGAAATGGCGTCACACCCGTGAACTTTGAGTTCACGCCCATGAAGATGATTTCACGGTCTGTGAAGTCGATAAGAGAAAACCATATCTTTATGTAGTTGTCATGAGGTCTTGTCACGGGGGTCTTGAAGTACCTACTTGTGGTTTTAGATTTATTTCAATTATAGAAAACCTATATTAATTATATGTGTTATGATGCTACCCTTTTCAATTGCTATTTGACTAACCTATATGTTATGTTTTGTGCTTTTATGGTAGAAAACATTGCTTGATGATTGACATACACCTAGACATCGAAATGTATGTGAAGCTCTAATTAGGTTAAAATTTGCAATGAAGATTGAGCATGAAGAATTTAGTCGAGGCGTATCAATTATATGGGAAGTAGTCGAAGATGCTTTCTGGGGTGCAATGTCCACTCATTAGCAATAGCGGTGTGCTCCCAAATGGATCCCAAATAAAGGGTTGTCCTTGCTAGCGAATAATGATGTATTGATGTTATCTGAGACTCTTCATGCAAAAATAATAATTGGCCATATATTATACAATTATTTGACTCAAAGAGAACTCAAAAGCATCGTAAATATGTTAGATATAAAGAATGACTAATATGAACATGATATGCTACTTACTTATATGTTTTATGTATGTTATGCTCAATGTATAAAAGTCTTAATGTATGTTATGCTTATTGTGTTATGCAATGCTTGATGCTTATGATAATATTCAAATGGTCTATGTTTAAATATTTTGCAAATAAACATGATGACAATAATATGAAATGCATATTATATGATGCAGACCGACCTATGCATGCTCTAACCTGTGAGTTTTCACTTTCTCTACTTTTGGATCCATGCAGATAATGATGAGTGATGGACTTGGCTATGATTTGCTCATGGCAGCTTAGTGTGTATGGATGTATCTAGGTCTTGTAGATATTTAAGTCATTAATCGGTATATTTAAGAAATTTATTATTTGATTATGTTATGAGTCAAATGAGACTAAGACTAAAGTATATTACGAACCTTCATGTGATGACCTTATATTATGCTTTTATGTGGCAAGATGTTAGATGATATTTGGACTTAAATACGTTTTCATTGTCATATGTTTTAAATATTATGATATATTTTTCGCTACGATTTAACTTGTTGATTATAAATATGAAGTTAACAAATAATATGACAGAACCAATTTTTCACTTAACGAAAAAGTCTCTACTTACACATAGCTAAAAAATAATGTAAATAAACAAGTTAAATCCAAATATAAAATTCTTTTTTTATTTTCTTTAGAATACCAAATGTGTGTTTATACGTTTTTATAAAAGGTAAAATATTAAATGAAAGAATTATAAAATTGAACCTTATGTGTAACACCACAGACCATTTTGTGACCAACACGGTCCATGTTGGTGCACAACAAGACCGATGTTGGATGCTACGTGGCATTCTATGATTTAAATTAAAATAATACTATTTTAAACAGTTTAATTCTGGGATTAAATAAATAAATAGAGTTTGAGGAGGATTAAAACTAGAGAAACTCTAATGACACCCTATAAATAGACTTAAGAGGAGAGGAGACTCTCATTATTCTCTTTCTCTTCCCAAAGTTCTAGCCACCATAGCATCTCTCCCTCTTATCTCCTCCTCTCCCACCAGGTGCTTAGGTAAGGTTTTCTCTCATGGTTCTCTCTCTCTCTCTCTCTCTCTCTCTCTCTCTATCTATCTATCTATCTATCTATCTGTCTATCTATCTTCCTTTCTCTCATTATAGAACTATGCCCAACTCATAGGAGAATGCGAAGAAGACTAGGAACAATGGGGAAGACTAGGTACCCGTTCCGAACACGGATCGTGTCCATGGTCGAACGGCTCGCGCCGATGTTGTTGGAGTGTTTAAATGATAATTTTTAAATATACAATTGAATAACCCTACAGGATTCAGTGTGTAAATAGACGGATCCCAATTGATAGGTTTTTATGATTAATAAATTGCATGTTATGGTTTCATGTTAGATGATGATGGAGTATAGGATATTTAGTAGCTTGATGATTAGTTTAATTTTGAATTAGATTTATTATTATTTATCAATGTACAAATAGCACCATTTTAATTGTTATTAATTATTGTTCATCGGCAGAACACAGTTTGCGTCCACCATGGACACGACATGCGTTCGTCGACACAAACCCTAACACGTCGCATAAGCAGCAAACACGAACTGTGACCACCTAGGACATGGTCGTGTCTTGACACGAAGAAACCTTAGCGCCGTCGTTTTTGTTGAACGTGGTATATCATACCAGACACGCCTTGCATCACCTGACGTCATGACCATGTCACGTAATAAAGTAGTGTTTAGTAATAGTTAATGAATAAATTATGGAAAATGATCGTTGAACAGAACACGATCTACGTCGACCGAGAAAGATGAATAGTAAACCCTAATTGGTATGATCATTGAGAAAACAAACTGGGTCGGAAGATGAACACAACCTACGTTGCCCTAACACATTGGCCGATTATTTTAATGATGAAACAAACGTTGCTGCGTTAGAGTATTGACACGGTCCATAAAACAACATGAGTCCTAAGAGGTTTATGAAATATCGAAAAAATAAATGAACATGTCTTCACCCGACACGGTCCATGTCGACCCGTCGAAATGGCGCTTTGAGAGATCGGTACCAGTTCCGAACACGGATCGTGTCCATGGTCGAACGACTCGCGTCGATGTTGTTGGAGTGTTTAAATGATAATTTTTAAATATACAATTGAATAGTTTATTTTCTAATAATTAGGGATTGATTATGTGAACAAAATAAAGAGTCACCATGCTTAACCTAAATTAAATATTGAGGTCACCATATATTGTTAAAGTTAGGGAGTGCAGTGATGTTAAAGACGGGACGGGTAGGGCGGTTGTTACTCAGTTCCTGTTGTTTGGCTTCTCCTCGCCCTGTAACGAAAAGATTTATCGAACATCCTTATGTGGTCATGAGTTGTGCACCCACATTTACCTATAGCGATACCTCCAAAACTCATGAGTCAATTCAAAGTCACCAAAGCAACCCTCAAAATCACTTCAAAGTCATTAATGAGATAAGATAAAGATAACAAAGATAATCACTTAGTCTAAATATTATATTATCATGTTGCATTAGAGGAATTAAGGTTATAGATGATTGATTGATGAAAGATGAAGTATGATTGACTGATTGATGAAAAATAATGGTATGATTGAATGATGTAAAGCAAAGATTGATAATAAAAATATTGATAAAGTATGTTGATGATGTAGAGTAATTGATGTTTAATCATTGATCTTAGCTTACTCCTAAAATAAAATATTCCTAGAGTGATTGATGTTTGATTATTAGTGATAACTCACTCCTGATGCCAAGTATGTTAAAGATAAAAGTATGTATGTTGAAAGATTACTTATGAAGTAAAAGATGTTAAAAGAAAATCAATAAAAAATAATTGATATTTTGACTTGTAGTTATTAGCTTATTCTTGTATTTATATATCATGGCATGTCTATCTATTATTATCTTACATATTTGAGCGTTATAGCTCATGGTGAATATTTTTTTCCCTATATTAAATTTTGCAGGTGAGTGATATGCAGTGACAGAATGTTGGTAGTGCATTAGACGACAGATGCTCGTGATGGTTGTTGTCTTTTCTTTTAGACTTTTCTTATTTAGTTGTATTAGTTAAACTTTAAAAGATTCTCATATGATGTAAGAATTGTCTTTTATTTTATGAAAGTTGAACTTTTTAAAGTATTAAGTTTTATTTATTTTTATATTTTATTGATTAATAAAAAAATTAATTATAAAGAGTGTGTATGTTGTGACACTCCTAGAAAGACACTCTGCTACATGAAGAGGTCGTCGGAAACGTTATATTATGTCCCTTGAAAGCTACTACTAATCCACTTCAATATATATTTATATAATATATAAAATATTTCAAACATTTAAATATCTAATCACTTGAATTCCTAAATAAACTACTAATTTCTATTAGATAGATAGAAAAATTGGCAACGACAATATTTTTATTGGAAATGATGTGGTCGGTTCCAATCGCCCAACAAAAATGCGGTCCAAGTTAATTATGCGGCGGTCAATAGCTCTTACGTGGCATTGATATCGATGCTTATCCACTCGAACAATTAATATGTATAATATATATTTATCATAAAAAATATTGAGCAACATGTTCGTACTAAAAAATATTGGACTACATGTATTATTAGCACTCATCTCGTTCCCTTATAAAATATGCAGTTATAGTCAACATACAAGATAATGTTATCATATAATTAAATCGGGTAAACTGTCATTTTTCTGCCCGTTCAGTTTTTATCTACTATATTTTACAATTGAGAGGGAAGGTACGAGAAAAAATATCAATAGGCAAATAAATGTCTGCTTTATATTAATTTTTTTTCATTTAATTAATTGTTCATTGTGTCTTTTTCTTAATAGTACATTTGTTTATCATTTTTATACAAAAGGTTGTTTTGTTAATTTGTGGTCCTTAGCTAGGAAAATCATTATTAAGTCTAATGCACACGTTTTTAAATCTATCATTAATAAGCTAATATTCCTGCAAAAATTATCATCACGTAGTTTTATAATAAGTTTGCCATAAACAATATTTTTTTTACATATAATCCTCCAATCTTAATCTAATATTTTTTTATCCTTTGAACTTTTTTTTTCTTGAATCATTAGTCCTTCAACTTTGTATATGTTATCTATTTGATATTTTTACCTACTATAATGATTTTTTTAATTATACATATATTAGATATTTTATGTTATTATTATAATAAAACATATCAATTTATATGAGACTTTCAATCATGCATCTAGAATAGTCATCGAGTAAATAAACTAATCTCATTTGGCATATGATGTAAAACGAGATGATAAAATTAAGTGGTTGGCACAGATGGTTAGTGGGTATGTGCCCCCGGTTGAGGGATCGAGAGGTAGTAGCTCCGAGTTCGAGCACCAGAGTCTTCAATTTGGCTAGGATTTATCTTCGTCGCGCCCGTCCGAACACTAAATTAGTCGGATGCTAGTAGCCATGGACACTAGTGGGGTTCTACCCATGGACCAAAAAAAAATCGAGATGATACATTTAAGTATAATGATGATGTAGAATGTCTAAGTAATACTTGACTATGTCAAAGGTGCAATATGGGTCGCATTCAAATCAAACACATTCTGTGGTGAGGCTCTGAGATTTTTTAACTCCGAGTTAATTAAATTAATAGAGCCTTATTCATTTTAAATTGGTTGAAACATTAGAAATTCTCTATAAAAAAGCCTCTAGAGCACGGGAGAAATTCTCATAGGCCATTATTCTTTTCTCCCTCACGTAGCCGTCGAAGAAGTTCTCTCCCCTCTTCGTCTTTGTAGAGGTAAGAATCTGAACCATTTCCCCTCATGTCTTATGTTTTTTTTTCTTTTTCTCCCTCTCTCCCCTAAACTCCTACGTCAAAATCTCGCTAGGAAAAAGTGAAAGAGATTGACGAAATGTCGTTCTTGAGAGGACAAACGCGAGGGATTGCTAGAACTCGAAGAGCAAACAACCTGCCGAAACAAGTATGTTCTTACACGGATCCGTTGTAGATATAGACTCTTGATAGATTGATGCATGATAAGCTTGATCTTTAGATTCAAATAATTATAAAGATATTATGCAATTTTTTTTGTCTCCTGATAGATCCCAAAATATTACTTTAATTTGGTTTTAATAACATGCATAATTATGTACAAACAACATGGATCTAATCAACGAAAGTAAAGGCATCACGACCTGATCAGTCGGACACAACCTGCATTCATAGGGTTAAACCCCTAGCAGCCGCCTCAATTGTGAAACACGACATGAAATATCAGACAAGAATTGCATCCCACTCGAACACGGCCCGCATCCGTAGAACCAAACCCTAACTCATATCGTTCATGAAACATGGCCCGCAAAGATGGTCCACATTAATGGGTAAAGAGATTGTGTTAAAAAATTTTTTAATTAAATAATTAGATGATAGTGCACGATCTACTTCACATACGAACGTGCTCCGCATTCATCAAGAATTAGGGCATCACATGGATGGGACACCGACTCGGGTTAAAACCTTGACACGACCAACGTCCAATAAAGAATAGTCATAGTCTAACAATATATAGATGAATGCGGCTCGATTAAACTTCAACATGACCTGCGTCAAGTCGACGTGGTAAGTTAATATTACAGATGCTGCAAAACATGTTCCGTGTTCATATTAGACATGCCCCACGTGCTGATATTGATAATATGTGTTCTATATTGCATTAAAAACCCAAGACTCCCCATATGACAATAAGGACTGAAGTTGGGGAAAGATAAAGATTAAAGTTTGAGAGCCATTATTATATTCATTGCATTGTTAGTGACTAGTAGTGCAGCTGCAGTAAAGCTGCTTAGTTTCTGTTGCCTGACATTCTCTTCGCCTTGCAACAAAGAGGATTCTCGAGCATCCTCCCCCTAAGGGCATTTGTCGTGGTTTGTGCACCACCATTGACCACTATATTGGTGCACTTCCTAAGAACTTATGAGTCATATTTCAAAATCATTGTAAAGTCACTAATATGATAAGTCAAAGATAAGATCATTGTTATTAATGCATCACATTAATCTAGAGTATTGTATGACAATCAAAGCATTGGATATTGCATTGATCCACAACATAGTATTGTCTTTATTTAGTGCATAGTATTGTAATGATCCAGAGCATTGTATGCAAATCAAAGCATTGCATTGATCCAGAATATTGAATGAAAAATCAGAGCATTGTATGCAAAGAAAAGCATTGCATTGGTCTAGAATATTGAATGAAAAATTAGAGCATTATATTGATCTAATGCATTGAAAACCCAAAGAATTGCATAGATAGAAAAGCAATGCATTGATCTACAACATTGAAGAAAAAAATATTGTAACCAGAGTATTGATCTTTATAGGATAATATACTATTAATATTGACTGTGATTTTTTATATATTAAAATTTTGATTTATTTTCATGCTTAATGCTATTATGATTTTATATTTATTTGTTGCTTTATATACAAGATGTTAGTATACTATTAACATTGACTATGATTCTTTTATATCTTACAGATTTGATTTATTTTCATGCTTAATGCTATTATGATTTTATATATATTTGTTGTCTTACATATTAGGTGTTATAGCTCACAAGAGAATTTCCTCCCCTGTACTGGATTATGCAAATAATTGATCTGTAGAGATATATTGGCTGGTGCCATGTGCGGCGACTGACACTCGTGATAGATGTAATTTGCGCATGGATGATCATCCTTAGTCTAGATGTCTATTATAGTTTAGCTTCCTATTGAGTTGTAATCACTGGTGGTTTATGATTTGTCATGATTTAATTTTTGGAGACATTTAGTATCTATGATTGAATTTAGAATTTCGCATATTATAAAAGAGTTTTTAATTTTAAATTATTCTGCAACTTTGTTGTGACTAGTCAATTAATCAAACATTTGATTAGAGTATGGCATAGATGTTGTAGCATTTTTAGGAGGGCATTCTACCACATGATGGGGTGAACTTCAAGGGGCATAATTAATATCAAAGCCTAAAGTCGGGACTCTCTTGATATCCTGTTATACCTAGAGTCCCATGTGCAAAGCATCACGAGCAATCACAACGCCAATTAGAGTTAAGTTAATGAAAGGCTTCATTGTTTATTTTTTTATTGACACTAATCATGATATGGTAAAAATGTAGATGGCTCCGAGATGTGCTATTAACTGTTAGGATCGAGGCACTAAAGAGCAAGATGAGGTACAAAGCAAGACCTGGAGCAGCCAAGTTGTGGGGAACCAACCAAGCCAGCAAGCTCATGCACCCGAGGACACCATCCAACATTTTCTGAAGCTTTTGTCTCCACAATTCGACGGTTTTGATGACTTTGATCAGGGAGCGCTGGGTGGATTCAATGGAAGGGACATTTGCACTGATCGAAAGGTCACGTATGATGCTCATCATCTCACCAAAGACGGTAAATACTGGTGGAAGATCACCAAGTTCATCGATCAAGAAGTGATTGCTTGGGAAAGCTTCAAGGAGGCTTTCTAGAGTCACTATTTCCTTGTTTATTAGTGCAGCCTCAACCAATTGAATTTTTCAAACTATAGCAAGGAAATATAATAGTGAAAAAGTACTTGAACAAGTTTATCAGGCTGGAGAAGTACAATACCTTAAAGAAAGATGAAAGGAAAAGAGCTAACCAATTTGTCCAAGGCTTGAATCAAGAGTTGAGGACTAAGACCATTAGGGGTAATTGCAAGACCCTTGATGATGCATCCAAGCTAGCTAAATATTTGGAGAAGGATGCTACTAAGCACCAGAAAGACTTGAAAGGAAAATCCCCAATGCAACGGGTTGCACACAATCAACCTGGATGGGATCGATGGGTCAGCTCCCCAATAGGCGCGACAACCGTTGGGATAACCATGCAAGCCCCTATGTTCCTCGGGGTGCACTATCACCACAACAACAATGCCCTTAGCCGCCACAAGGTGCTTGCACCTACTGCAAGAAGAATCACACTGTAGAATATTGAAGGAAGGAACCTCCTCTCTCCTAGCCATGAAATATTTTTCCTAAGTTCATTATTTTCTACCCTACTATCAATGACCCTCCTCGTTCATCTCTCATATGTCCTCTCTCCTCTTTCTTCTTTCCCTTTTCTCTTGGGTTAAAGGTAAGAAACCGATTGTCCTCTCCTCTTGTCACCACCTTTATCTAGTTTTCATGTTTGGAATTTACATCATGTGAGGTTGAATGAGACCAACAACACGTGGAGGAAGGAGAAGACAATCACTCACAGAGACGGAACGAGGAGGCCAACTTAGGACGCGGGACGAGATAATATTATCACAGGAAAGATATGTAATTCGGATAATAAGAGGGAACCAATTACAAGGTTTACATTGATTAATAATTATTCCTAAGATAATGAGCGAACATGGTTTTCAATAGGTTTTTCCCTATTGGTAAGATTTTCATCATCTTGTATAAGTTGGGGATTTTTCATATATGAATGGTTTTCGGGATGACTATTAAACTACATGGTGTTACTTCGGGACATGAACCACGTCTTTCACAACACGATCCAGTCCTCTGGAAGTTCGGGTGGAACGAGACAAGGAAGAACCGTGTCAACACCTAACACGAGTCGTTTCCTCCAATCGAAACAATGTACACCCAAAGTGAAAATGGACCTAGTGCCTCCACATTACAAGAACCCTCATGTAAATGGTGAGAAAAGGGTTGTGCTCGCTCTATGGTGCGACACATGTTCCCAAAAAAAAATAACAAAGAAAACCCTAAAAACCAAAATGGACTACCTCACCTTGAATCTGATCCATGTTTAGTCAAAAAATGGTATGCAGATGCTTCGAAAGGGTCGTGTTCGACCGACTAAATTTACCTGACGGAGAGGTAACATGGGCCACGCCAATCCTTCCACTAGCCATGTCCCCCTAATTGTGCTTGTTATGATTTTTGTTTGATTGTATGGATTTGTTGAGGTACGACCAATAGACTTTAATGATAACCTAGCATAACTAATGATATGTGTTAAAAAATATCAATATTTGTGATTGAATTTATGCATGAAGAGGATGACCCCTGATGAACTGAGAGATTTATCCTTATTATTAATACAGACCTCAAACGTGGGGTAACTGGATTCCTCGTGGGCTATTGTCTATGGAGTTTATTTAGGTCAAAGAGAGATCTCATGGCCTAGCTATCTCATTGCCTGGGTACAAATTTTTTTTTATGTACTAATATTTGTTCATTATTGATTGAAATGATAGACAATCTAAGACATAATAAATAGAAAAAGAGATATAAATTGAAGAATAAATTGGACTTAAACATAGTGCGCATTGAGATAATATGCATCATGATATATGGATGCAATTGATGTTCTTCCCACTAATAACTAATAACATAAAAATGAAAGATGTGAAAGACTATTAAGAATGGGGATTACAAAGAAAAGCAATAACTAGTATTTTTCATTAAATTACCTATCTATCTTTACGATTTATATTAGAGATGAAAGGATTTGCTACATTAACTGTTAATTCTTGATTATTGCAATTTTATATGATCTTTACATACTTGGTATCATAGCTCACGAGAGATTCTCTCCATTGCGAATTCAATTCTGTAGGTAATTAGGAGTCTGGAGAGGCGTCGATAGGATAGGTGATGATGTTGTTCATGGTGGTGTGATTTGCACATGAAATAGGTCATGGTTGAGTCATGATGGTTGTGTAGTAAAAATAAAGAACTCTAATTAGTTGATGTCTTTTATTTAAATTTAGGTAGTTGATTATAGTATTTTTCTTGAACTTATATATTATACTTTTATTTCTTTAGTTGGAAATGTATTTTACTTTAAAATGTGGCTTCTATATGACGCGTCTATGATTTTGACTAGTCAATTGATCAAAGCAAAGTAAAAAAATAAGTCTGTAGCATCTCTAAAATAACATTATATCACGCAAAATATGTTTTTAGGCGATACTAAGACATATCTTTCAATTAATCAGATTACAAGTATTATAAATATGCCTCTTTGATTTATACATAGATTTGATTGACCTGTCGAATTGATAGTTCTTAATTCATATGAAACAAATTAATCTTTTTTCTCAACAGAAAATGGTTTTACATGGATTACCTCCAATTGAATTTTTTTATTTCTGTTTATATAGGAAAAGAAACTACCACAAATTAATTAGTCATAGTGAATTATTTTATGAGTTTTGTAAAGTGTTTTTAATGATTTTTGACAATAGGCAGAAAATAGAATTTGGCATTTAGACTCAGCGAAGAGACCCATTTTGAAGCCTCGTTATTGGCTGTGTATGTGGGTGACGATCCACAAGTTAATTGTCAATTTCAAAGCCCTTTTTGTTGAAAAAAACAATAATAAGAAAAATGAAATCTGAATAAAAAAAGTAGATATAATAATAATAATAATAATAATAATAATAATAATAATAATAATAATAATAATAATAATAATAATAATAATAATAATAATAATAATAATAATAATAATAATAATAATAATAATAATAATAATGGAAAATTGGGTCAACAAATGTCAATTGTCCAAATCGTAATCGTCGCATGCGCAATAATTATAAGACTCCGTCCATTGTTGGCATGACATCAAGAAGGAAATTCAATCAATCTGCCTTCAAGTGTGCTTCCAGAGTAACTGTAACTCCCCAATTTTTTTCAATTTCAAAAATATCCCTACAACCAAATTCAAATTACAATCCTCTTAGATTTTATCTCCTCTAAAGATATTCTCATAAATAAAAATTAGAATCCTGATTATTTTAAAATTAAAAAATCCTAACTAATTTGAATTCAAAAATTTATTGATTGTCCAATAAAATTGGACTCTTGGATTATAAATACATCCTAAGGGCTTGAGCCACAAATTTTTATTCAAAAAATTGTGGCCGACCCTAGGTAAGAAGCATTCTTCTTCCCCGAATTCCTATGTGTTCTTCGATCCTTATTTTATCCCATGAATTTTATTCGGCCTAGAAGAGGAAGATCCTCCATCTCAATAAGAGAGACGCCGGAGAGGACGTCCCTGAAAGCTTAGGGCAAACTCCGACGAACCCAAAGGTATGTTCCCTGACAGATTCCTTGTACATAAGATGATGTTATGAACCTTGCATGCTATGGATTTTTCCCTCATTTTTTCCTAGAGATATGTTGTATATTTGTGAGGGCATTGAAAAGGAAAATTTTCCCCATTAACTAGTTGAGATTGGATTCGAAAAACCCCAGAAAATGACCCGAGAACCCGGAGAGATCGCGCGACGGTCGAGATGGGAGAAGACAACACAACACAGTCCGTGTCGATATGACGCGGACCGTGTCGATATGACGCGGACCGTGTCGATATGACGCGGACCGTGTCGGCTGAAAACATACCGTGTGCGCAGAGCGCGACCGAGCGCACCAGGCGTTGTGCATGCCTGGTAGTGCTGGGCGCGATCATGTGCGCCAGACGTTGTGCGCGCCTGGCCACGATGTACGCGTGCGCGTCTGATGGCAGAATGAACACCAGGACGCGATGTGCGACGCGTGGCGATCGTACGCGGCAGCGTTGGGTGCGCCTGGCGGAGTATGACACGGTGGTGTGCGCCAGGTGACAGGCATGATGTGGAGTGCGCAAGACACACGACAAACAACGCGATCTCGAGCGCGGGATGGCGCTGTGCACGGCAGGTAGTGCACAACACACCGCGCGGGGCACGACCAAGGGACACGGGCATGATATCGATCGACGCAGGTGCGGCCAAGCGACACAACAGGGAACACGGACAGAAACGACGCGGCGATGGTGCGGTGCGCGACGAGGTGGACATGGATGCGGCGGTGGAAACCCTAGACATCACACGGACCGCGTCAACCTGAAACGACCCATGTTGACCCTATAGGACATGGACTATTTTCTGATCATACGGTCCACGTCCTACCCAGTAGGCAAAAACCCTAATCCTTGATTTTGATTCTTGATTCTGATTATAGATAGGTTAAATTCTAGAGAAAACCTAAGGACCTTGTTGAGGTAAGGGTGCTAGATTAATAACACAAGTAGGACGCCGACCATTGTTTGAGCCGTAGTGTTAATTATATCGAGCGAATAGTGTGGCTACTACCTGGTTCCTATTGTTCAGCTAGCTCCCGTTGTTCAACGAAGAGAATTCATGTGCATCCTCCTCTTTTAAGGCATTGGCCGTGGTTTGTGCACCACAACTGATAGTCAACGTACCTGGAAGACTCATGAGAAATTAATTAACTTACCCCAAAGTCTTTTGAACACATTAACAAGATAAGATCTAATATTGCTAAAGTGATTCATATTAAAGTACTTACACTAATACAGGAATCTTGTATTTTTTTATGTCCTGATGTTGTTCCAAGATATGATTTACTCTATCTATGTTCTGATGTTGTTCAAAGATATGAGATACAATCCTGATGCTATTCTAGGATATTATTATTCCCTGATGTTGTTCCAGGGTAGATTTATTCCTGATACTGACCAATGATAAGGATGATTTTACCTGATGTTGTTCCAGGGTAGATGGTAGGTATGAACACCTGATGTTGTTCCAGGAGAGTATAACTATACCTTTATACTTGGCATGCTTAGATTATATTATTTTACCAATGATCATTATTATAGTACACAAGCCTGATTTAATACCATCTTGATTATCATTATTCATGCTAATGGTTATTACTTATCTTATGTACTTGATGCCTTACATACTTAGCGTTTTATGCTCATGGTATATCGTTTCTCCTGTGTTGAATCCCACATGTAACTAGGTTGTGGTGGATTCTTGATGTTGGTGGTGTGCGATGATTGTAGCTCGTGGTGGATCCTATCTGCACATTAATATCTTTGGAGTCTCCTTTATCATTAGATCTCTCTATTTTGAAGAATTGAGTTGTATGACCATCTGTCAAAATATTGAACTCCTTGTTGTTGAGAGACATGTAGACTCCCAGTTTGTTTACCTTCCGCATTTTTATCCATTGGACCTTTTAGTCATCTCAGCCTTGTTTCATTTCCCTATATTTATTTCATAATTTTTTATTGACTAGTCGAAGGGTCAAAGCATAAGTCAAAGAGTTGCGTCTTCAGGTTCAAGTCTTGGCCACGTGGCGGGGTGTGGGTTTGGGGGCATTACAGTAGGTATCAAAGCTTAAAGTCATGACTCTCTTGACGTCCCAGTGTAGTTAGAGTGTCCATGTGCAAGACACCACGAGCAGTTGCAGCACCAACCAGAAGTAAGTTTTCTTTTTGTAAGGCACTAAGATTGTTATTATTGACATGATTATTTTATGACATAAGTATATATATGGCTCCTAAACATGTTGTCAGTCATTAGGCTAGAGCCATCTATGATCGGAAAGAAACCATTATCTCCTATATAATGTTTAGGAGGAACATGACCTCAAGGAAAGTTAGAACTCATAGGAAAAAATGTCTTTAAAATAAGAAATGAGCCTCAAGAGACTAGGTGATGATTTAACACCAAGCATATGATAAAGTTTTATTTGAGTTTTGGTCCTATTGATTTTAGAGAGGTCATGTGATGGAGAAATATTGTCTCACACTAAGAATTTTCTAGTGGAGGCCAATGATATCACACCACAACGTGTTAATGTAGGGAAAGTTTAAAGTTCCAATCAATAAGGTATGATCAATGATTGTCGATGTGATCTAAAGAAAGATTTTCATAATAGTGTGACCAATGTGATCAAGGATTGAAATAAAAATTTATTATTATCTCGATGATGAAATAGATATGACAGATTATCCCTAAGGTCTAGTTCTTAGAGAAATTAGAGTCACCTTGATAAAAAAAATATCATTGAGATATTAATATGATGTCACATCATGATGATTAATGATATAACTTGATTCTTAAGGAGATTATTCCGGGACATGATGAATAAAGAATGATGTTCAAGGATCAAAATTTCTGGATATCTATTGGATGTGTGATGTTTAGGTAAGCATTCCTTGAGGATCTAGAATGATAAAGGTGAAAATCCTATGAATTCAATTATGAAAAATAAATGAAAGATTAAAGTGATGAGTTATATGGATGAACTTCTATGTAATGCATAGGAAGAGCATGCCATCTAAGGAAGTTATAATTTCATGCTTGTAGGATGAAATATGAATCTCTAGTGGACTAGGTAATGAATTTAATGCCTAGTATTCAATGAAACTTCAATTGAGATTTTTGTCCATTGATTTCATATAGGTCATCTAAGGAAAGAATATGGTTCGACATGATTCAATTGGTCTTATTAAAGATACCTATATATTTCATATTGACATATTGCTCGCATAGTAATTGTGGATCATTGTTAATTGTGGATCATTGTATAGATGAATCAAGATAGTAGTGTCTAAAGTAGAGAATAATATACGACACACATATGCAAATGTAGGGTGTCTATATCCTTTGATTAAAGCAACTATCAAATCATCCATGATTAAAGTTACATGTGAGAACATGAACTTGACAATTATTCCTTATCCAAATATCATGCATGATATAGGAACATTTAGAATATGAGGTCTAACTTCGGTAAGATCAAGGAACATCCAGATTCAAAGAAAGTTATGATCGAACTATAGATCTTGTGCAAAGTAAAAGTCCTTATCCAAATACGATTTCCAAACTATCACTTCTGGGGTATGACTCTGCATGATCCTATGCCTTGATCCCTATACTTAAATAAATGAGGATGTGTCTTATGCTACCTAAGAATCTATCATATCAAGGATGTACAAAGATGAGCATGGTGAAATGTAACTATGCAAGTATTGGTATGTTTGGGTAGATTAATAATATATGAAAACAACGAGAAGGATGATTGAGAAATGATTAAGGGAATATGTATTTTCAAATTATGGTAGAAGAGGCTTAAGTTGATTAGTATTATGATGCATAATAATTATGAACGACATGAATTGGTGATAGACACAAGTTTCGTATAGCAAGAGAAGTGTAGATGAATGTTATGACTAATAAAGTAATAGAAATGGAAAAAAATATTGATTATTTTGTATAACAATATTTTTAAGGAGGTTATCTACTACATGACAATCAAGATGTGTGACAATTATTGAGTATTAGAATTTGATGAATTGGATGAAAGAAATTGTAATCATGATCTTTTAGGAGCTTAATCTGATTAATATCTTCGAGGAATAAAGGATCTAATGAAAAAGTTATTGTTATAGTTATCAAGTGATAATAAAAAGATGATTATACATGAGGATCATATGACTATGAGTTAGAAATTATAATGATCAATAAGGAATTATCGATAATAATGAAGAATAGAAATTATTTCGATTATGGATTTTTGAAAGCAAGGAGGATTGATATGTAATTGATAACACAAACACATGAAATCTAAAGGGGAGTATTTTTGCAATTGGAAGTTATAAGAACAATTGAGGAGTGAGGAAAAAGAATAAGAGATAAAGGTTAGATGTGAACCTTTTGATTAGATCTTTATTCTATGCCTCCAAATTCGAGGACAAATTTAATTTTAAGGAGGTTATTATGTAATTTCCCAAATTTTTTCAATTTCCAAAATATCCCTGCAACCAAATTCAAATTCAAATCCTCTCAGATTTTATCTCCTCCATAGATATTCTCATAACTAGGAAATAAAAATTTGAATCCTGGTTATTTTAAAATTCAAAATCCTAACTAATTTAAATTTGAAAATTCAGTTATTGTCCAACAAACATGGACTCTTGGATTATATAAATTCATCCTATGGGCTTGAGCCACAATTTTTTATTCAAAAAATTGTGGTCGGCCCTAGGTAAGAAGAATTCTTCTCCCCCGAATTCCTACGTGTTCTTCGATCCTACTCTTATCCCATGAATTTTATTCGGCCTAGGAGAGGAAGATCCTTCATCTCAACAAGAGAGACGCCGAAGAGGATGTCCCTGAAAGCTTAGGACAAACTCCGACGAACCCGAAGGTATGTTATCATAACAAACCACTTTATGATATCATAACAGACCACTTTCACGGCTGGTACCCCCCGCTAACTTACCACTTTATTATCATAACAGACCAAAGTGATTATTATGTCCTCTCGTTTACTGTATATCAAAATGAACATAAATGTAGGGTTAAAACACTAATGGGATAAGTTAAACCTAAACACTTATATATCACATAGTGTATTGCAACAAGGTAAATCCTTGTATGATAGAGTTTAATTGTAAAAGATGAGCAACACACTAATTTTTGGAAAAGATAATAGAGTGATTGCACTATATAGGGTCATCTTATCATTATTTCAGTATATTGAGAGTTCAATTGTAAAAGATGAGCAACACACTAATTTTTGGAAAAGATAATAGAGTGATTGCACCATATAGGGTCATCTTATCATTATTTCAGTATATTGAGAGTTCAATTGTAAAAGATGAGCAACACACTAATTTTTGGAAAAGATAATAGAGTGATTGCACCATATAGGGTCATCTTATCATTATTTCAGTATATTGATACCAAACTTCTAGTCTATCAAATGCGATCAGTCTTACTATTATATTTTATCATCCTTTTTCCACTTATTGAAAAAGAAAGTTGAAGTGGCCTTAGGAGTTTTTCTTCTTACCATCTGGCCTTACAGAATTGATTTCAAATGAAAGTATTGTTGGCCTTTTTCCTTACTGAATTATCTTACCGTATAAATAATGTTATTGAATTTGAATCACCGTTTGATTTTCTATTGAAATTGGCATATCCTTCTATACTGTATCGATCCAAAGGAGATGTTACTGATTCCTATTGCATTGAAGCTCCATTTGGTTCGTCTCTTATATTCATTCATATTGTCATCACTGTGTTGTGCAAATATAGAGTTGATGATCGTCATTTTATTGCAATTTTTATTCTATTTGAATTTCATATCTACTCGTTCCTTACACACTAGGCATAAAGGCTCTTTGGAAATTGTTTCCCTTGTATTAGATCTTGTAGATAACTCATACTGCAGTAGTTGGTCATGCTAGTGACATATGCGGTAACAGATTTCTTTTGATGATGTTGATGCTATGCACTTGTCTGAGTCTTAGTGTCCTTTTGTTAGCCTTAAGGAAAATTGTAATAAACTTTGTAACCATATTGCATCCTCATGATGCATTTGATTTGGGGCGTTTTCCATATGTGTTTAAGAGTTCCATATTTTGTTTATTTGGATATTTTTCTTTCATTCAATAAAGTATTTTGCTTTTAGGCTAATTTTATTGACTAGTAAATATAGTTAAGTGTTTTGTCAATATATTGCATCATCGTAGCATCTCCAAGAGCATATTCTTCCACATGACAAGGTATAAATTTGGGGACATTACAGTTAGCTAACAAAGCCTAGAGTTGGGATTCTTTTGACTTCCTATATAATATAGTGATCCTATAGAGTCTAAAAAAAGCATCTAGCAGTCGTAGCGCCATCCATAGCAAAGTATTTAAGGACTTTATCTTTTCATTAAATTTTTTGTTTGTTATCAATAACCGATTCTTTTTTATTCATGGAATATAGTACGCCTCCTAGACGTAGAGTGAGTCAATGTGGGCGAGACCAAGAGGCCCAAAATAGTATGGCCAATGTGGCCCAGTGAGGAAATAATGAGCATGAATTATTGCCTCAGTAGGTGCAACGGGCCCCTCCACCACTGATATCCTCAAAGAACACTATACAAATGTTCCTAAAGCCGCAACCACCTGAGTCTGATGGTAGTGATGACTTTGACTAGGTAGAGCATTGGATAGACTCGATGGAGGAGACTTTCGCTTTGATGCGGTGCTCTGAGGGTAGAAAAGTACTAAATGTATGCATCTCCTTAGTAAGAGTGCTAAGGCTTGGTGGAAAACCACCAAGGTGACAAAGTTCTCAATCCAGGAGACAATGGCATGGTCGAGTTTGAAGGAGGTCTTCGAAGCTCGCTACTTTCTAGCCATTCAGGCAGTCTAAAGTAATAGGAGTTCCTTGAGCTAAGGTAGGGTGATATGACAGTGACTCAATACCTAAAAAAGTACAGACGGTTGGAGAAATACAGTACCTTGGCATATAGCTAGAGCGAGTAGGCTGATCGCTTCATCCATGGGTTGGATGTGGCACTAAGATCGAAGTCCATCGGGGGTAATTGCAGACCCTTGATGATGTCTCCAAGCAAGCTCTATGGCTGGAGAGAGATGATGCTGAGACTCGTAAGGAGTCATGAGACAGGGCTCCAACAATATGACAACATATAATGCAGAACTGGACTAGGTGGGAACCTTAGAGCCAGCACCACGTACCAAAGAGGAGGGACCACGACCGTTCAGATCGTAAAGATCATCGCTACAGACCCTACCCTCCTCTTGATGCATCATCTCGACATCAACAACCGCAACAATGTCAACAATCTCAACAACAACCTCAGCGATATTACCAACCTCCACACCAATCGCCCCAGGTTCCCTGCACATATTGCGAGTGGCACATATTGCGGGTGTCACCATCCGGGCGAGTGTAGAATGAAGACAAGAGCTTGCATGCATTGTGGAAAATTCGGGCACTATATCCGAAATTGCCTGAAGCGCCAACAGTAGAATTGGAACCACCAAGGTAGAGGTGCCAACACTCTAGTACAAGTGAGAGTTTCAGGCCTACATAGTTAGGAATGACAATGATGCCATTCGAGGTACACTTTCCATTGCTAGCTTATCTATTATAGTTTTATTTGATTCAGGGGCTACACACTCCTTCATTTCTGAAATTTGTGCGACCACCCTTATGAACTATCTTATGAATGTAGTTACGCCAATGGGAGACATCCACACCACTTGTGACCGGCCATGATTTTATAACTGATCTAATACTCATACTGATGGTGGATTATGTCGTTATATTAGATATGAATTGGTTATCCTACTATGACGCCAGTGTTGATGCTTAGGGAAGATCACACATCAACATTAGGGGTTCTCCATCTAAGGAGAACAAAGTATTTGTATCGATGATTAAAGCACATAAAATGCTAAAGAAGGGATGCAAATGTTACTTGGCCAACATTGTCAACTTGCAACAGATAGATGTGGTTAGAGAATTTTCTGATGTCTTCCTAGATGATGTCACTGGGCTCCCTCCACAGTGAGAAATCGACTTCTACATCTAGCTTCTTCCTGGAATGACTCCTTTATCTAAGACTCCATACCAGATGACACCCACCAAAATGCAAGAATTGAAGAAGTAAATACAAGAGCTACCCAATAAAGAATTCATCCGACCTAACATCTCATCTTGGGGCACGTTGATCTTGTTTGTAAAAAGAAGGATGAATCTTTCAAGCTTTCTATTGACTACAAGATGCTGAATAAAGCCACATTGAAGAATAAATATTCATTGCCACATATTGATGACTTGTTTGATCAGCTGCCCAAAGCTTCAAAATTTCTAAGATCGATTTGCGGAGCGACTACCATCAACTTTGGGTTGCTGAACAAGATATTCCAAAGACTACTTTCAGGTCATGGTATAGACACTATGGGTTTCTTGTCATGCCTTTCAGACTGACAAATGCTCCTATAGCCTTTATTGATCTTAAGAACATGGTTTAGACCATATTTAGACTAGTTTATCATCATCTTTGTGGATGACTTATTGATCTATTCACCTAGTCCAGAGCAACATAGAGTGCACTGGCAGATTATGTTGGAGGCTTTGCGACGAAATCAACTATATGCAAAGTTTTCCAAATGTGAATTTCGGCTAGAAGAAATTTTGTTTCTAGAGCACATTGTATCCAAACAGGGAATATCAGTGGATCCGGCCAAGGTTGAAGTCGTCACTAAGTGGGCACAACATAAGGATGTTACAAAAGTTCGGAGTTTCCTGAGCTGGTAGGTTAATATCAACGTTTTATAGAGGACTTCTCGAAGATTGCCACACTGCTGGCAAATCTAATGATGAAGGACACAAAGTTTGTATGGACACAGAGGTTTGAAGACAATTTTTAGGAGTTTAAGACTCGTCTCACCTCAGCATCGATACTCACCATTTATTTTGGTAGTGGTGGTATGTGGTATATAGCGATGCATGTGGCATCAGCTTGGGATGTGTTTTGATGCAGCATGACAAAGTGATAGCATATGCATCCAGACAGTTGAAGAAGCATAAAGTTAATTATCCTATACATGACCTTGAGTTGGCAGCATTGGTATTTGCAATAAAGCTATGATGTCATTACTTGTATGGTGAGAATTTCAAGATATTCACGAATCACAAGAGCTTGAAATATATCTTTTCTTAGTGAGATCTTAATATCAGATAGATCAATGAATCAAATTTCTGAAGGATTACGAGTTTGTCATCATCTATCATCCGGGAAAAGTGAACCTAGTTACACATGCTTTAAGCCGAAGAAGAGGATGATCTCTAGCTTGTTTGAGGGAACACAGGTGGAAACAGATGGAAAGTATCATCTAGTGGAACCCAAGGCCTAGCCAGAGTGGTGCAATATGGAATCCAGCCAGATTTGATAAACATGATTGTTAAGGCTAAGAAAGAAGATCTAGATTATAGCCAGATGGTCAACATATGTAGTAAGATGCAACTAATTTTGTGATGTTAGTAGATGGTGGAATCAGATTTAGAAATCGTCTATGGGTTCCCAGCAATGAAGCACTCAAGAGAGAGGTTTTGGATAGTTGGAGTTCACCGTCTACTCGGGCAGCACAAAGATGTATAAGGACTTGCAAAGGACCTTCTAGTGGAATAATATGAAAAAGGAAGTTGCAAATTATGTCTTCAAGTGTATCATCTGCCAACAAGTGACTATCGAACATCAAAGACCGTATGTGATGCTTAAGCGCTCTACCCATTTCCTTCCTATGAAGTGGAAGAAATCATTCAAGAGACTGATGAATTTATACATCGTAGAGATTATCATACTACATGGGATCCCTATTTATGTATTGTTAGATAGATATCCTAGATTTCCAACAATATCTATCATGCTAGTAATGGTACAACAATAGCTATCACCTTGTGAAAATATGCTTAGGACTTGTGCACTTGTCTTGTTCACCAACATGTCAGAGTGAGGTCAGAGAAAGGAAACTCTTGGGTCCGAAAGTTTTACAACACTATGCCGATAGAGTTGACTTAATCAGAAGGAAGAATGAAGGCAACCCAAGATTGATAGAAGACATATGAGGATAGGGGAAAACAAGAGCATATCTTTAGCGTTGGTGACATGGTTATGCTGAAGAGTTCCTCGAAGAAAGGTGTGATGCGATTCAGTAAGAGCGGGAAGCTTAGTCCAAGATATGTTGGGCCTTTTTGAGGTGCTAGAATTGATAGGCCAATGGGTATGTAGATTATCAGTACCTCCTTATGGATGAGTGCATAATGTTTTACATGTCTTCATGCTTCGAAAATATCTACATGATGATTCCAATGTTATCAGGTTTGAGGAGCCGAACCTTAAGGAAAATCTTACCTACAAGGACTACTCGATTGAGATCCTTGAGCATCACAATTAGCGTCAATGAAACAAGGATGTGATGTGTCAAAGTAGCTTGGAGTCATCATCGAGGCATTGATGCTACATGGGAATTCGAGGATGAAATGCGTAAAAAAATTCTAAACATTTTCGGTAAGATCCTATCCTATTCTTGAATTCGGGGACAAATGCTTTTTTTAAAGGGTTTATAATGTAACTCCCCAATTTTTCCAATCCCAAAAACATAAGATATGGGATCATTTTTTCTCTCCCACAATCCTTGACTTTCTTTTGTTTTCTCTCATCCGAAAGAGAACTCCCTCACCGTAACAACTACACTGAAAACTCCTTCCTCAAATCTGCAACTAGTTTCGTTCTCTCTTTCAATCAATGTGAGTTGTGATGTTTTTCCTCGATCTTGATGTACATTGCCTAATCAGGAAATCTGCAAGAGAAGGTGAAATCGATCAATGGATGGAGGAGCGACATCTAGGAGAAGGATCATCGTAGAGGGATAGAAGAGTAGATTGACAACAAATGGGACATCTAAGCTTATTGGCTATAAGGTGTTCGTATCGTTGGTGCACTTCCAGTAGTTATAACATTCTAACAGATGAACATGCCTAAGGACTCTTGCCTATCCATGTCCCTGAACGGTCGATCATCTACTATGCAACTGTTTCCAAATTACATGCATAGTTTTCTTTTATCTAACAAGTGTTAGTATTAGATAAGAAGTTCATTCTATTTTTCATGTATTTAAGCTTGCAAATCGTACATCTTGATATAAAGATTCATGTTCATACGGATAGGACTGTAATCAGCTTTATTTCATATTTTAAACATCAAAAATTTCTATTGTTGCTATTGTGTCCTGCAACACCAGTGTGAAGTGCCCTCACGGCTTGTAAAGTGAACCTTAAGACCCATAACATGAGTTTTGTGGCTCTTGATACAAGTCATCACGGTCGTGACATGCATGGATTTGGAACATAAAAAAGTTTGTCGATCAATTCGCACTCGATCATGACCGTGACACCAAAGTCACGACCCATGACAGATAAAATCATGAAACTATAGTACTTGGTCACGACCACGATACCCAAGTCATGGTTCGTGACAGATAGAATCATGAAACTATAGTACTCGATCATGACCGTAACACCTAAGTCACGGCTTATGGCAGATAGAATTGTGAAATTATGGTGCTCAGTCATGATCGTGACAACCAAGTCATGGCCCATGATAAACAAATCGTGAAACCATCACAATTTGTCATAGTCGTGCCATCCAGGTCATGACCCGTGACATTATCGTCACAATTCATGACATACCTATCACGACCCATGTCGAAGTTAATTCGCCCTGGAATTGTTGAGTTTGATCTTGATGGTTGTGTTGTTAATGTTGTGATATGATAATTACCTATATTAGGTACACACGTAAGGGTAACAAGATTAATGATTATGGTCATCATGTGTACCATTATGGGAGTTACCATTTATCGAACATCTTATACCGATAGGAGGCCGATGGTTTACCTACAGCGATACTACTTTTCTCCCCTTGCACGGATTGCTCCCTTACCTGTAACGAAGAGGATACTCAAACATCCTCTCCACGTGGTGGACATATCGTTGTTGCGGTTGGTATCCCCAGCGACTTACCATTATAATATCATGGTGGACCAAGAGCACTATACCATTTACCGTATATCGTAATAAATATAAATGCACGATTAAAACACTAATGGGATAAGTCAAACATACTTATATATTATTACCTAGTGTATAAGGCAAAGTGAGCAACACACCAATTTTTGGAAAAGATAATACAGGATTTGCACCATATAGGATAAATTTATCATTATTTCAGTGTGTTGATACTAGACTTCTAGTCTATTAAATTCAATCAGTCTTAATATTATATTTTATCATCACACGTATTGAAAAATAAAGTTGATGTGGACTTGAGAGTTTGGCTCCTTACTATTTGGCCTTACTGAATTGATTTTAAATGAAAGTATCATTAGTCTTTGGATTCAATTCATTACTTAGTGGTCTTAACATATAAAGAATGATATTGAATTTGAATCATCATTTGAATTTCTATTGAAATTGACATATGATTCTATAACGTATCAATCCATAAGAGATGTTACTAATTCCTATTGCTTTAAAGCTCCATTCGATTTGGCTCTTAATTATTCATCCATGTTATCACTATTGTCTTGTACCAATATAGAGTTGATGATTGTCATTTTATTGAAATGTTCATTCTATTGAATTTCATATCTATTTGTGCCTTCCACACTGGTCATAAAGGCTAATGGGAAATTACTTTCCTTGTATTTGATCATG
This sequence comes from Pontederia paniculata, assembly GCA_001647135.1. NCBI lineage: Eukaryota > Viridiplantae > Streptophyta > Magnoliopsida > Commelinales > Pontederiaceae > Pontederia > Pontederia paniculata. The sequence continues at coordinate 7,459 of LTAE01004219.1, read as the reverse complement.
TAGGTAATTGATACTATAGTAGTTGACTGTGTTGGTGCCGTATGTGACGACAAATTGCTCATGATAATATGTCTTCTGCTTTTAGGATAATTTATTCATTAGTCAATATAGTCAAGTTTTCAATCAATATATTGCATCGTTGTAGCGCCTCCAAGAGTGTATCCTGTCACGTGGCAGGATATGAATTTCAAGCCATTCCATAAAATTTCCTTTCCCACAAATTTGCTTCTCTCCACTAAGCAAGTGAAATAAGTTGGATTAGATCCAGATGCAAAAGCTTAATTTTACACATCTTAAAGGTAGTTTTATAATATTTATTTCTGATAGTTCTACTATGGATTTATTTTTTATGATTTTTTTTACATTTTACCTATCATATTATTAATTTATCATATATAGATGTCCATCCCTGCCATATGTGTTACTGCTAGCAATGTGCTGTATGTGTTGGTGACAGAAGTGCCCACATATTTGGGAAAGTTTTCTAGCTCTAAGTTATTTGCTTTAGAAATACATTAATTATTAAGATGACAATCTCGATCATCATCCGTGACGTCGATGATAAAGTTTAATTAGTTATAATTTCACATGCATCAATGTTTTAACTAATCAAGTTTTGCAAAATCACGGAACACATGTTATATATGTCATTGACAAATTGACTTTTTTAATTAGTCATTCTAGCTATTAGTTAATTTAATTGATTCCTTGATGCATGGCGCTAATTTAATTAATCAGCACATAGCATTATATGACAATACTCAATATTTTAGGGAGAAATGGATCGATACTTTCTTTTAAACTCGAACTTTAGTTCCACAAAATATAAAGTGACTTGTAGGTAGTTTTTTTCATCATCCTAACAAGACATGTATTAAAGCTCTACGTATAATAAAAAAATGAATAATATTTTACTTAACTTGATTATTATAGAAAATATCAAGATTAATTTCACGTGCAAATATGATCAAGTCTTCTCAACGACCTTATGTGTCACGTCTTGAACCCGATGATGGGACACTACAAGACATATTACTCTTTTCAAATTCAAACTATAATAACCAACAGTCAATATAACAACCAGCGACTCAAAATATAAAATTAACTTTTAAATTTGTTAAAAAATTGGCATAATATTTGCTAAAAATGTGTCTATGCGTCAAATACATATATAGAATGGGCCAAGCCCGAATCATATATCAAAATCTAATAAAATATAACAACGGAAATCAGAGTCCAACAATACTCCATCACATCCATGATAAAAATATAGCCATTATGGTTCTCAAAAGAATAAGAAAAGTCTATGTAAATGACTAAAAAAAAGGAAAAGATCATGTCGCTCGTCCTCTCCGATCTCTCAGACACATCCTAATTTATTTTTTCCCTTTTTGTGCCCTGTAAACATGCAAAACAATCATCAATCTCCATGGAGTACCTCCTCCTCCTCATCACCTACAAAAATAATACAAATAGAGGTGTGAGCATAAAGAGATAAGTGAGGAATAAGATTTCACAAGCTATGAAAATAGAAAAATAGATCTGAATAGAAATCACATCTCAAAATCAAAATATAAGCTAATATCTTACATAGATATTTTATAAGAAAATACATTGCAACTCAATATGCAAAGTGAAATATCCATGCAATGAGATATATCTATGTGTCATGACACTCACTCGCAATCCACGAGTACATCATCATCATCATCATCATCTATCATCATCATCATCATCATCATCATCATCATCATCATCATCATCATCATCATCATCATCATCATCATCATCATACGCGAGGATCAGCCTGCCCACATGAGCCATCACTCGTCACTGCGAGGGTCTCACTCCTCCTAGTGAGGGACACGTCACCCACACGAAATGTCACTCATTACTATGAGGACCACACTCCTCCATGAGAGGGACAACTCACACATGCAAGACGTCGCTCGATAGTGTGAGGCCCCTCGTCATCGTGAGTCAGCTCATCTGCCATGTAAGGGTCACCTCACCCATGCAAGTCATAACTTGACATTGTGAGGGCTTTTCACTACCATGAGATGTCTCATCTGCCATGTAAGGATCACCTCACCCGCGCGTGTCGTAACTCGACACTGTGAGGACCTCACACTACCAAGGACCATCATATCTATCACTAAGGATCATCATCTCGCTCCAACATGAGTCACCATGCAATTGATGTATTATGATATTATTATGAAAATAATTCATATTTGCTTACGACGATTTCCATGTAGGATTCATTTGACATCACATGTTTAACATATCCAGAAAATCCGTATAGATGAAATAGTAACGTAGCATCTGAATCCATGGAAATCACATAATGGAAATTCATATCAAAATGTCAGAAAACTGAATGCCACATATGGTAACAGTAGCTCAAATGACAACCACATCATTAATTAACATAATTGATCACATAAGCTAGAGAAATAATTTAATTGGACCACTACGATGTGGTTATATCCAAGATCGTGAAATTCACTCACCTTGGCTATGCTCGGACTTGTTGGGTCTCTTGTGTCCGAGTGAATTTGCGGCCTTAGAACCTAGTTGAATTATGGTTATCTTGTATTAGTACCTCTTCTAATATGATTATCCAACTAACTACATGTGTTCTAATTTGTGAACTTGAATATATACAATGTGTATACACGCGCGCGCGCGCACACACACACACACACATGTATATATATATATATAATGGAGATGAAACATCCCTCCATGTGTTTTAGTGTGAATCACCCATATGATTAATATGGGTGTTTGTCTTCAAACAATTATACTTTACCTTTGTTATTAATTATTAAATCTGATATTTGCATCATAAGTGGCAATTGATTTATACTTACAACTATATACCGTCACCTACTTTGAACATCAATGTACACACATCTTATTCACACTAATTATATTTATAACACCATCTTAATCAAATTATTAATATGATTTTATTTCTTTACATTAAATATTAACATTAGCATACATTTCTACTTTCACAACTTATCAATCTAGCTTAAATCTGCTCCCAATTGTATATAATCATGGTACAATGGTTCAACTAAGTGGCTCACCTTAGGTCAAGTGAAAATTGTGCTTCAATGACCCTCTCCGATGACTATAGCAGCTTGGCAATAGTACGTCTATACTCCCGACAACGTCACCTCTGTGGAACATGATCATGCGATATGGGTAAATAATCGAGAAAGATTGATACAGCGACGCTATCAATTGACAACTCTACTGGACGAACCTTCACCTAAACAAAGAAGGGATGTCATGAGTACTCGGTCGTCTCTCTCGGCTTCAGCTGTGCACCCGCGAATGAAGATCGGGCTGCCATAACATGCAATAGGAAATTTACCCTCGTAGCTGATTAAGTCTTATCACTATAATGTGCTAATAACTCACCGAATGTCCATTGGATTGCGATTATTTTCCAAAAATTGGAACGACTCCCATGGCGACGAAGTCACAAATCTAGAGCAGATGTGCATCAATGTGTTATCAGAATTCGATCAAACCGCATTAAAGAGTCATCACATACACACTAAAGCGATGCATTGACTTACTAGAGAAGATAAGTGACGACAAGTGACGTTGTCTCCCCTAGAATCAATGATGAGCAATGAATTCATCAAATGTCGACTCTATCATACTCGGAAAACCCGCAAAAATCTCATTGTAAATCCTTCATGATGACATTCATAACATGTACGAAACTTACCAGTGAAGAATCAACCGCCAACATGTCACCTATGATCGAATTCTTCCTTTCGAGGGCGCTGGCGTGACGCTCGATCGCAGATGCACACACACCAAATAAAAAATTAGGTCCCTCCATCGTGTTCGCAACATCGAGGAGAACAAGACTCTACCTTCCGATGATTGTGTCAGAGATGAAGTTGTCGGCGTCGAGCTTGCACTGGTGATGGATGATAGCATGACGACTTCGACTGAGGACAGGTGAGAAGAACATTGTAGCGGTCAAAAAGTATAAGGGTCGACTCTTTTATAAACCCTTGAGGATATGTGTGACAAATCCAATGGCCGATCAAAATTTTTAATTTTATTTATAATTTCCTGACTCCTATGAAAAGATCATTTTAACCCTATTAGTTTTAAATTTGTCAGGAATGTCATTAGGGTTTCTAGGCTCTATTTGTAGCGGGCTTACAATTATAACACCCATAACAAAAATTCGTTCTCGAAATCTATACATATCTAAACACTCGAAAACAAGTAACTGGTTTCTCTTTGTGCCTCTCTGCGACTCCTATATGCTGCTATCTAAAGCACCCCGTGAGACTCGCAAAATTGTCCAATTAACTCTATTAATTTTAATGTTAAGGTTATCTTTCCTCATCACACTCGTTACGGTTTTGTTCATACAACATAGTTTTATCTCGCAATTGACAATCATGATGGAATAAGTGAGCCCATATATATGTCTAGCATCCCATAAGTACTCATAAGAAAACAACACAACAATGTAGACACTCAAGGCAAAATATTAAGACTATCGATGATCCGTAATCACAAAATAAAAAGGCCAAAAATCATGTCATATTGAGTATTTATGTATTTTGATTGAAAGATCGAATTTGTAATCTTCTCAGGACAGGTGATGAGTGGCTAAAAACACCAATTTCACCCCTCATTTATGTCAACTTTTGGTCGTGTTTTGCATGCCCCTTGACGCTTTCTTGCCACCTTTTAACCAAATTGCAACATTTCTAATTTGACTAACCATTTTTAGGAAATATTGCATATCATTATAAAATTGGGTTTATTGTGCTATTCTGGAGCTAATAATGCAGAAATATGCAAGCAAGGATTCGACCCTTCAATTTCAAATTCAAATTGCAACCCTTGATGAAGGGAATCCCCACAATCAAGAGGCAGAGATGGTTTCCTAATCAAGTCAGCCCCAATTATGAAAACATATTGCAAACCAAGTAAGGAAAGAATGGCGGCATGAAGGAACAAAACCATAATTCAAGGGATCACAATTCAAAAATCAAACTCGAACAATTAAGGCGGTTATTGGAGATTATAACAGCTCGAAGAATTAAGGAAAGGAATCATCGACGATTAATTGGAGATTATAACAGCTAGCCACCAATAGTTATTGGAGATCTCGATCACACAGTCACAGTAAATTCTCCCTTGAGATAGAATGAAGATGCAACCTTAGGGAGTCTATCTAAAGAGAAGACCGTCATCATTCAGAGGGGAGTTCGGCCAAAGAATTTCTTGGTGACAGCAAGGAAGAAGCCGCCTCAAAACTTTTAGTTTTTCTTCTAGTTTTCGAACAATGTTCCTACTGTCTCTCATGGGACTTAGAGGCTAGTTTAGTCTATTTCTGAGGCTCTGTAAATCCCTAGGTAGACTTTATAGTTGTCATATTTTTTTATCTATGAATTGTTTCTAGTCTTTTAATTGCAAGTTTTGGTTATTTACCGCCATATATTTAATGCTTGTGAATGATTTAAGGTGACAGTTTTGTTCACATGATCATCCTCTCAAGTGTAAGTTTCCCATACGATCCAAGCCTGAAAGGCATCGCTCATAAGTTGTGCATCTATCACTACCGGAAAATTGTCACACGTCACAACCCCGATTGTGACGACACTTGTGACAATGCTTGTGAAGAGGTTGTGATGAACCTACAAATCGATTTTGCATTTTAATTTAATCAAGAAAGAGTTACTTATGAAATGCTTAATCTTTCTCAAGTTAGTTCAATGAAAGTTGACTAACTTTATCCTTTGTCGATTTCGAAAGATTTGCATATTTTTGATATTTTGTATTTTTATTGAAGTTGTTTCTCTTCATTCTGGTCAAGCCTTAATGAGGATCATCTGAGGTTGTGTAATCGAGAAATCTATCACAACTGTTAAGAAATAATATTTTCTTGAATTTGCATCTATCTACTGATTCTCTTCATTCGGGTCAAACCCGAGGTTGTGTAAGCGAGGAATCTATCACAACTGTTGAGAATTGGGAAATCCTTGAAGTAGTTATATACCTAAGTCTACGGTTGTTCTTCTTCATCTGGATCAATCCTTGACCGGATTGTCCAGGGTCGTGTGACTGAGGAGTCTGTCATGACTGTTGAAAAACAACTCACTGGTGAGGGACTGTGTGACTATTCTTTGTTTTATATTTCTCACGTCAAGACGGCCAATTGGTTTGCATATTCGGGAAGTATTAGTAATTATCAATAGTCTCGGTAGCAACTCTTTAATCGGAATTACCCTTGATCGGGATCGTCCAAGATCGTGTGATCGGGGAACCTGTCATGATGAGGAGTGTTTGCTAGTGACGATTGATTGTGACTATCCACACGTTGAGTTCGGTATCAACCTAAATTCTTGTCTGTACATCCTCACCCAGACCAAGACTTGGCAGAATCATTTGGGGTTGTGTGCAGAGGAATCTAGTGAAACAAGGAGAAACATCCCAGCTTGTGATGATGGGTGGTGACGACTTAACCGTTTGATTTGAGCATATAGATTTTAAAGGATTTCAGGGGATATTTCTGTGACGACAGTGGATCATTCCCTGGATAACTTCCTCGATCAATCTAAGACTTAGAATAATGAGTTCTTGGATTGGATTAGTGAGCAGTGGAATGCTACATGATTTTGTTCTTTGAACTTCTTATAGAACCGATTCATTCATTTTTAATGTTTGACAACTGCAGACGAACCTGGGGTGGAACTTTGCCTTGAAAATGCTTTTATCATTGATATTTCCTCTATTTACTTTCTCGTATTTAAAAACCCAATAGACAAACCCAATCAACAACATTTTTTCCCTAATCTAGCACAGTTGAGTTAGGAATCTTCCTATAAACCTAGTTGTCTAGCCCTGTGGATCGACCTCAATGTACTACAACTACCCGTACGCTTGTGGAATCACTTCATCCAATCGTTAATGTAGGATCTGGATGGCACCAAGAGGGGGGTGAATTGGTGTATAAAATTTTCGCCACTTATATGCTAGGTTTTTACGAGTATGTTTAACGGAAGCATATAAGTTCAAAAGAATAACAATTAAGAGTTAGAGAGAGAAGGAAAAACAAACAAGGACACAAACACAGGGTTTGTTGACGAGGTTCGGTCGAACTCCAGACCTACGTCCCCGCTCCGATCTTCTTGCACTTGAGATCTCCGGAGATCACTAATTCCTTCTTCAAGGGCGAAGGCTCCCTTACAACTTCTCCTTTCTTGCACGAGGACAAGGAGACAACTTCTTACAAATCACTCAAGAATTCTTGGTTCCTTCTATTCTGGATTCTTCACTCGAATCACAGAAGGGGAACTAAGACTTTCTATCACTCAAAGCACTCGCTCAGTATAACCAAAGTTACTTCCCAAGAATTGAGATTATAATATATACTCTTCACTAAAGATCTAATTCTCTCTCT
>LTAE01004218.1:12706-33446 GCA_001647135.1 Pontederia paniculata | reverse complement strand
ATTAGCCTAGATTTCTGATTAGGTAGTTATATAATTCCTCGTGGGATCGACAACTCTACTCTTACACTTTATTACTTGTTCGACTAGTGCACTTGCTAGCATTTTGATTTGCGTGTTCAGCATTTTTCGCATCATAAGGCCAATCAGAAAGGAAAGGAATTCAAAGGTCAGTTGTACAATAATTGAGATCAATCTGGTAAGGCCAAGTAATAAAGAATAAACTTTCAAAGGCCAATAAGAATGATATAACTTCAATAAAATACTTTGAACGATATGATCAAACGATAAGGAATTATATTTCAAAGGTCAACGATGATGTCACTTTACATCCGATCCAATAAGGCCAATCAATAATAATATAGCTTTGAGAACATACTTTGAACAATATGGCTAAACAATAAGGAATTGTATTCCCAAAGTCAACAATGCTTTCCACTTTACATCCGATCCGATAAGGCCAATCCATAAGGAGTAACACTCCAAGGTCACGATATTTTTTCTTTCCTTTTAACGATAGAGACAATAGCAAGCACTTAAACAATATGGGGCACTTGTACAATAGAGGGAATATGAAGTACTTGAATCACTGTTTCGATATAATCAAAGGGCTTTCGATATAATATAATTGATGGTAGGGGATATAAATCCTATATGATACACTCCCTCTATTATATTTTCCAAATATATGGGTGGCTCATTTTATAATATTCCTAATTTCACAAGAATACAATAGTCTAGGTGATATATAAGTGTTTAGGTTAGACTTGTCCCATTAGTGACTTTATTGGTGTCTTTATGTTCATTCGGTACAGAGCTCATAATGCATGAAGCCAACGGTACAGAGCTCATACGATCCGATACGATGTTCATCTTGGGTTGCCATGATAATTCAATAGGGTCAATGGGGGTACCAGCCGTGACAAGAATATGCCCAACATGTGGGGAGGATGCTCGAGTATCATCTTTGCTAGAGGGAGGGGAGCTCTCGAGGTATTAGAAGCAAAGTGGGGAAGCTGCAGCTAGGACACCAACCCCTAATGATATAAAACAACGATCAATGGTAGCTACCAACGGTACGCATGGCAACTATAATCTTTAGTCTTGTTACCTTTACGTGATATCTAGTAGATGTCATTAACGTAGTACCAAATGATATAATATAAGTAGTGTTCAACAGTGGGAATTATCTACAATTTACCTATATTATAACTGGTATACAATAAGGAGAAATAGGCTTAGGTTCGGTACGTCACGGGTCGTGACCATGGTGTCACGATCGTGAAATTGGTCATCATGACTGTGACATTGATATCACGATCGATGCCGAACACGATTAGAAGTCTGGAGTCATTGTCACAGGTCGTAACAAAGGTGTCACGATCGTGAGGTGGTCATTATGGTCGTAACTATAATATCACGGTCGTTAGGTACATGGAAAATCAGATGCACATCCAATCCAAATCTATCCAATACATCAATGAATATTAAGACTCCAGCAACAGAAATGATTAAAGTTCTGGGTTGAAGGAGGACTAAAATCTTTAGGTTTTAACACAGGGTTATCAAGATTCAAATTAGAACTCAAGGCATGAATCATGTATATCAAATAATTTGAAGGAAAACACGTTTTGAATCATGAACAGGATATTCAAGGAACTACGGAAATCTGGAACATCTCTAGACATGATCGATAATATGAACACTAATCTACTAATGATCTGCCACATACACACCTTGTAGCCTAAGCTTTTTGTCTCGATCTTCTTCACATGTACTCGTCGTTCCTCTGCAACGATTCCTCTCTTATAGTTTTTTCGGTTAGGAGATGATCAATCATCAAAAGGAGAGAAAACTTTCAGCCTTACCTTGAGATCCTTTGAGTAACGGTATAGGGAGAAGAAGGATAGGGCAGCTAGGAGAAAAGAATAAGATTTTATGGGAGAAGGTATTTATGACTCAAGAGTCCAGGTTTATTGGGAAAATCTGAATTTTGTTTCAGATTTAAATTTAAATTTTGAATTTTAAATCAACTAGGATTCTGATTTCTTTCTTCCTAATTAAGGAAATATCTTCTCAGAAAATAAAATCTGGGGAGATTAACTTTCTAAGGAGATAAAATCTTTGATCTCTTAATTATGAAAATATCTTTGGAGAGGATAAAATTTGGAGAGATAGAATCTGTGGAGTTACAGAAGACGGATGGTGCATGACCTGTGTCAAATTCCAACACAACATGCGTTGATAAATAGAATTCAGCAATGTATGCCGAGATGAATTACTTTGTCATACATGACCCACATGGCCCATGTTATTGAGGTCGTTTTCCTTTGTATCACAATCTTAGCAGATGATTGTCCTTAGGCTTTTTATGTTATGATAATGGATCAATCATATTCACTAAATAAATGTGTTGAAAAGATAATGGATCAATCATATTAAGATATCCGTGCATTGCATTGTTAGGAGCAAAAGATGATTCATTGCATTGTTTGGCTCAGTCGTGTAGTTGTAGCGAGATATTTGGTCTCGTTGTGCAGCCTTCTCCATGTTGTGCAATAAAGAGGATTCTCGAGCATCCTCCCTTGTAGGTCCTCTTCATATTTTGTGCACCATCACTGACCTTCTTATTGGAGAAATTCCAAAGAGATTATGATTCATTTCAAATTCATTCTCAAAGTCATAAATGAGATAAGTCAAATATAACAAAGATAATCCACATGGATTGAAGTATTGCATGACTTTGATTCAGAAAATTGCATAGAAAGCAACAAGAGAATTGATCCAGAGCATTGCATAGAGAAGGAATCAGAGCATTTTTTTCAAAGCATTGCATAGAAAGAAACTAGAGTATCGCACTGGATTAAAGCATTGTATTGAACTAAAGGCAAGACATTAATTGCAAAGTAGCATAGAGGGGATGTATTGTATAGTAAGATTACTATCAAGGTTATTGACATTGGATTTAGTCCTCACTGATTGACTTTCTGGAAAGTAAAGATTGCAATTGGTCTAGGAGTACCCCTATAGTCGACCTCATTGCATGGAGATAATGTTTAGCATTGGCCGAGGATTGTTCATTACTTGTTTGAGCTAATTGCATAAAGATGATATATTGCTGGTCCTTATAGTATTAAAGATAATATTCATGGTAAATATCATATTGATTCCTCATCGTATTGCCCTTCATAGTATTGCCTTCTATATGGTATGATTAATTATATTAGGAACTATCATGTCTATGTGTTTATATGCCTTACATATTGAGCGTCATAGCTCAGGATGAATTACCTTCCTTGTATTTGATCCTGTAGGTGAAGGATCCAGGAGGACATTCTGCCACGTGGCAAGGTATGCTTTTGGGGGCATTACAGTAAGGTATGAAAGCCTAAAGTCGGAACTCTCTTGACATCCCATTGTATCCAGAGTCGCATGTGCAAGAATCACGAGCAGTCGCCACGCTATTAAATGAAGGTTAGGAAGGTCCAAAATGTTGGAACATAGGCTTTATGCCTTAAATCATTATGTTTTGATGAGACAAACCTCGAGTAATTAGAACTATCCAAAAGGGATTAATTTGAAAAAGATTGATCTATGTGTTAAATTTCACATTAACATTTGGTCATCCTACTTTATATTTTTTATTGAGTTGTGTTTGCTAATAAGTTGTTTAAGTGATGAAAAGATGGTAGAATGAAGACTTGAAACTTACAATGATTCGATGCATCATAATTTAAGAATTAGTGAAGGTCAGATGAATCAACTCTCAAGGTCGGATGAAGCTAGTAGCAAAGTCGGATGAACACAATTGCAAGGTCGGTCGACCGACCTTAGACTCACAACATGCTAATTAAAATTCAATAAGATTTATGAAGATGTTACCGACAGATCTGGATCAGGTCATGAATACAAAAGTTGTAGACATTTTTGGTAGCTTTCCAAAAAATCAAGAATCACATCAATCAGATATAGGTGCAGAGAGTTATAATCAAAATAGTGCAAGTCTGTCAAGCTTACTCAAGAGAAATGATCGACTAGTGTCCTGAACCGGTCGACCGGTCTGATGCATTCTACAAGACATATCATAAAATTTCATAGCAGTCGACTGGTACAGAGGAGCGATCGACCAGTGCAACTCTAACGGCTATATTTGACAAATCGATCGACCGGTATAGAGGAAAGATCGATCGGTGCAACTCTAACACCTATATTTTGGCAGAATGATCGACCGGTAAATGTAGCGGTCGACCAATGGCGAGCTGGAAAGTTTCAAAAGCTAGTTTTCTTGTGTCAAATCAAAGGGAAAAGTGTGCAACAGCTATATTAAAGATAAGAGACTATAAGAGAGCATTTGGAGGTCAAAAACAAGTGAAACTTCAAGAAAAACATTAAGCACTAAAGGGAGATCAAAGTCTTGAAGCTTTAGGAGCCCAAATTATTGAATCTTTTATTTTCTGTCCTATTTTTTAGTGTGAAATTTAGTGATTGTACGAGAGCATATTGATTATATCATTGTGAGAGACTTAGCTCCATTGTTAGAGGTTCTTACATAACCTCTTGAGCGGAGAAAAGTGTAAGATTGTGAGATTCCTTAAAGAAGAGGTCTCGTCTACCTCTTGAAGCAGAGAAACAATGAGTTTGGTGTAATTGGGTCTTCCTTTCCCTACGAAGGAAAGCTAGTGGATCTCCAATGGTTTCTAGGCCGAGAAATCAGAGCGGGGACGTAGGCCAAATTGGGTTGAACCTCGTCAACAACTCTTGTGTCTTGAGTTTGCATTTCTCTCTTACTTACTTTATTTATTATCTTTAATTCACATCTACATCACTATTGCATTCATTCATGATAAAGAGCTTTTGGATTTGAGCTTTGCGATAACTCGAGTTTGAGCTTCCGCATTTATTTTTAGAAATCAATTTAAAGTTTTTTTACACCAATTCACCCCCTCCCCCTCTTGGTGCTAAGTGATCCTACAATTCGTATCAGAGCTTGGTCGCTATTGTTTTAAAGATTTAACCATCTTAGAGCATGGCACACGTTTTCAACGAAGGTCAATCCATTTTCGACCCTCAGAGCTTTAATGAGTCATTATTTTCTCATTGGAAAATTCAAATGCAAGCATATTTATGTTCTATTGATTTTGATATGTGGGAAATAGTTGAGAATGGTTTTGAAAACCAAAGAAATTTTTAAATGGTGTTTTATTGATCTTTCTTTCTTTGAATACAATGATTTTTGAATTTTCCTTGCCAAACTTGATTTTAAAGCCCAAATTATATTTTAATGTGCTTTAGATGTAAAAAGTCTAAACCTTATTTCTAAATGTTCCACCTTTCATGAAATTTGGCTAAAGTTATTATCTAGATATGAAGAGAGTAAAGACAAGGCAAATGTTATATCGGATGAAAAATAAAAGCTCTACATCTACTACATCCGAAAGTGAATCTTCTTTGTGCTTAATGACAAATGATAAGGTAGTCTCAAACTCTTCTTCTCATGAAAATGATGATGATGATGATGATGATGATGATGATGATGATGATGATGATGTTGTTGTTGATCTCAACTTTGATGTGCATAAGGAATTTTCTTTTCTAATTCAAAGGCATTTTTCTCTTATAAAGGAAAATGAAAGTTTGATGAATAAGTTTCATGCTATGAAAAATGATTTTGAATTATTTATGATGATGATGATGATGATGATGATGATGATGATGTTGTTGTTGATCTCAACTTTGATGTGCATAAGGAATTTTCTTTTCTAATTCAAAGGCATTTTTCTCTTATAAAGGAAAATGAAAGTTTGATGAATAAGTTTCATGCTATGAAAAATGATTTTGAATTATTGAAGAAAAAAATGCATGCTTAAAAGAAAATGAAAATATGATAAAGAAAATTTATTCTCTTAATCATATTCATGTTTCTTTTTAATGCTTGAAAATTAAAAATTCAAAGTTGCATGAGATTTTAGAAAAGAAAAATATTTTTATTCAAAAATGTTTGGTTGATCGACTTAGTAGTGATAATTCTTTGAAATGCAATGTTAGTATGCAAAAACCTCCTCTACAAAGAAAAACTTGCACAAGTTGAAAAACAAACAAAAACAGCAAAAACATTTTTTAGAAAGAAAAATGATTTGAAAAAATCTTTTGAATCATCTAATGATTATTCTAGAAAAAATAGATATGCTTATAAGTATTCCTTTAAATTAAATACCTCTCATTATGTTAAATTGAATTTCAAAGTATGCTCATGATAGTTTCTTAAAGTTATCTATTAATTGTCATTATTGTAGTGCTCATGGTCATTATGTGTTTGAGTGCAAAATTAGAAAATATACTTGATGTGGGTTCCAAAAGGAACAAGTAATCTTGTTGGACATAAACAAGTTTGTTTACCAAATAAAATATAATTAATTTTTTAGGTATGCTTCACTCGCATTTAAAAAGAAAAAGATGCTTTGACAATAAAAGGAGATGATCTTAATGCTTCCAAGTTGAAAAATAAAGAGTGATTGCATAAGTGAATGAGGTAATTTTTTTCACACACAAGGATTACAAATTAAATGAAACTTGAATATTATCTTAATCCTTGATATTTAGGATTATAAGATTATGGGATAGCATGCTTATGTAATTAAATGTGTTATAGGACACAAAGTTTAAAAATGCAAATTATATTATGTCTTATTCGAGCTTGAGTATACATTGATTGAATGATACTATATTATGAATATGAATCTTGAATGTTTAGATGCTTAGCGTTGCATAAATCTTTGTGGTAATCCAAAAATGAATTATTCTAATGTATGAAATGAAAGCATCAACATGTTTAGCATATATGCTATTTGGACTTATAGATTGTTGATAATATTTTTGCTCAAATCCAGATAAATTTGTGATTCTTGAATTTTGATGTGAATCTCAATATATGACTTGATTGATACCTTTTATTTGGATTTATCACAATTTTCTTGTTTCATAAGACAAATCATTATTGAAAATAACTTTATGAATCTATCTTATATTTAAAAGTCATGTGATGTATTTTACTCCCATGAGTTTTTAATTTTAATGAAAATTCATTCATATGTAATTTATGGACTTATAAGAAGCAAAGTTGACTAAGGAGATCATTTACAAATTGATATATGCATCTCCAACTTAGCTTACTTTGTAGAATCATTTTTTGTGAAATATTTTAACATGATCATTATCTTTTGAAATATATATAATTCATGTCATGAAAAGAAAGCTCATTTGTCCATCATTTATCATTTTGAATAGTTATTCATAAAATATTTAAATGTGAAATTGCTAGATATTATTATATTTGATCATTTTGAAAAGGGTTAAAAGATGAGGATGCACATTAACAAAAATGTTTGAGCTTTATTTGAAAATTATTTCAACTCATGAGTGACTTGACTATCCAAACATTATTTTCAAAAAGAATTATAACTCATTGGATTCATATGTGGACATATAGTCACTTATGTTATTTGCATTCGCCTTTTATGCCTACTTAGACATGAAATTTTGTTATATTTATTTTCTTTTGATATGTATAATGATGCTAGTAATAAGAAAATTAATTTGCTCATGTTAGACATGAATATTGAAAGCTTGTAATTTTATATACATACTATATGAGACTTGCTTTAGTCTATGTGCTTTATTCTTAAAATGCAAGTGATATTTTTGTGTTGGTAGTGATATCTTCTAAGTGACAAAACATACATATGAAATTGGAAATTGTGATAAGAGCATAAGTCTCATATAAGGAATTTACTCTCAATTAGGTAAAAAGAAATTGAAATTTCTTTGATATAAAATGTACAAATTTAGGGGGAGCTTATCTTTTGATTGAATGATACTATATTATGAATATGAATCTTGAATATTTAAATGCTTAGTGTTGCATAAATCTTTGTGATAACCCAAAAATGAATTATTCTTATGTGTGAAATGAAAGCATCAACATGTTTAGCATATATGCTATTTGGCCTTATAGATTGTTGATCATATTTTTGCTCAAATCCAAATAAATTTGTGATTCTTGAGTTTTGATGTGAATCTCAAGATATGACTTGATTGATATTTTTTATTTGGATTATCACAACTTTCTTGTTTAAAAGATTCATATGACAAATCGTTATTGAAAATAACTTTATTAATCTATTTTATATTTAAAAGTCATGTGATGTATTTTACTCCCATGAGTTTTTAATTTTAATGAAAATTCATTCATATGTAATGTATGGACTTATAAGGAGCAAAGTTGACCAATGAGATCATTTACAAATTGATATATGCATCTCCAACTAAGCTTACTTTGTAGAATCATTTTTGGTAAAATATTTTGCATGATCATTATCTTTTGAAATTCATATAATTCATGTCATGCAAAGAAAGTTCATTTGTCCATCATTTATCATTTTGATTAGTTATTCATAAAATATTTAAATGTGAAAATGCTATATCATTTACAAATTGATATATGCATCTCCAACTAAGCTTACTTTGTAGAATCATTTTTGGTAAAATATTTTGCATGATCATTATCTTTTGAAATTCATATAATTCATGTCATGCAAAGAAAGTTCATTTGTCCATCATTTATCATTTTGATTAGTTATTCATAAAATATTTAAATGTGAAAATGCTAGGTATTATTATATTTGATCATTTTGAAAAGGGTTAAAAGATGAGGAAGCACATTAACAAATATATTTGAGCTTTATTTGCAAATTATTTCAATTCATGAGTGACTTGACTATCCAAACATTATTTTCAATAAGAATTATAACTCATTGGATCCATGTGGACACATAATCACCTATGTTAGTTACATTCACTTTTTATTCCTAGTTAGACATGAAATTTTGTTATATTTATTTTCTTTCGATATTTATAATGATGTTAGTAATAAAAAAATTAATTTTCTTATGTTAGACATGAATATTGAAAGCTTGTAATTTTATATACACACTATATGAGACTTGTTTTAGTCTATGTGCTTTATATGAGACTTGCTTTAGTCTATGTGCTTTATTCTTAAAATGCAAGTGATATTTTTGTGTTGTTAGTTGAAAGATTAAATATTAAATATCTTCTAAGTGCCAAAAATACATATGAAATTGGAAATTGTGATAAGAGCATAAGTCTCATATAAGGAATTTGCTCTCAATTAGGTAAAAGGAAATTAAAATTTCTTTGATATAAAATGTACAAATTTAGGGGGAGCTTATCTTATGATACTATATTATGTATATGAATCTTGAATGTTTTAATGCTTAGCGTTGCATAAATCTTTGTGATAATCCAAAAATGAATTATTCTTACGTGTGAAATGAAAGCATCAACTGTTTAGCATATATACTATTTGGACTTATAGATTATTGATAATATTTTCGCTCAAATCCAAATAAATTTTTTATTCTTGAGTTTTGATGTGAATCTCAAGATATTACTTGGTCTATTTGGATTATCACAACTTGCTTGTTTAAAAGATTCATATGACAAATCATTATTGAAAATAACTTTATGAATCTATCTTATATTTCAAAGTCATGTGGTGTATTTTACTCCCATGAGTTTTTAATTTTAATGAAAATTCATTCATATGTAATGTATAAACTTATAAGAAAAAAAGTTGACCAAGAAAATCATTTACAAATTGATATATGCATCTCCAACTTAGCTTATTTTGTAGAATCATTTTTGGTAAAATATTCTGACATGATCATTATCTTTTGAAATTCATATAATCCATGTCATGCAAAGAAAGCTCATTTGTCCATAATTTATCATTTTGAATAGTTATTCATAAAATATTTAAATGTGAAAATACTAGGTATTATTATATTTGATCATTTTCAAAAGGGTTAAAAGAAGAGAAAGCACATTAAAAAAAATGTTTGAACATTATTTGCAAACTATTTCAACTCATGAATGACTTGACTATCCAAACATTATTTTCAATAAGATTTATAATTTATTGGATTTATATGTGGATACATAATCACTTATGTTAGTTGCATTCAATTTTTATGCCTAGTTAGACATGAAATTTTGTTATATTTATTTTCTTTTGATATGTATAATGATGTTAGTAATAAGAAAATCAATTTGCTTATGTTAGAAATGAATATTGAATGCTTGTATTTTTATATACACATTTATAAGAGACTTGCTTTAGATTATGTGCTTTATTCTTAAAATGCAAGTGATATTTTTGTGTTGATAGTTGAAAGATTAAATATTAAATATCTTCTAAGTGTCAAAACATACATATGAAATTTGAAATTGTGATAAGAGCATAAGTCTCATATAAGGAATTTGCTCTCAATTAGGTAAAAAAATGAAATTTTTTTGATATAAAATGCACAAATTTAGGGAGAGCTTATCCTTTAGCTTGGGAGATTATTTAAATTCTTATGCAATTTCTAAATCTTTTGACATGACAATCTTTTTTAGAAATTTGAAAGTCCTCGTGACATAAGTAGAAAGAATTTTTTAGCACATATAGATGGACAAAATTAAAGATAGAGATTTATATTGAAATAAACATGATAGATGAATGAATTATTCAAAACTTCATTACTTATATTAATGCATTCAAAGTTGATATATTTGTGCGCATATATGATTATCTCCTCTATTTTTTGAAAATCATGAGTTTAGAAGAAATCCTTGCATATTGGTCACTCTTTTTGAAAAATGTCTATTGTACAAAAATATTGAATACGCATGAATGATATAAAGTTTGAAAATCTTTTGAAGATTAAAATGAAGTTTTTAAATAGAACTCATATTGTGAAAATGATATTTTAACTTTTTTTGACTTGTGATGTGATGCATTGATAGTTAGATGTATGATTCATTCACTTGCTCACTTGTCATGGAAAGAAAGGTACACTTCTACTCTCATCCTTGTTGTTATTGTTATGCTTATGAATATGAGAGTATTTTTTATGAAAAAGAAAGAAATGTGAACTAAATTCATACTTGAATCACAAACTAGTTAAAAATAAAAATTTATTTTTGCCTATTAATGATTATTTGAAAATCATTTATGCATTGTTGGTTGAAAAAGATTATTTGATATGAAAAAATCAAGCTCATACTATTGTTACATGATTTACTTATGCAAATTGATATGACGATATTTGGTTATGATAAGTGAGTCTATAAGTATACATGATTAATCCTTTAGGCTAATACCTTGATATTATGATCATACTTAACTGTCATCTTAATATGATTGTATTTTTGACTCCATGAATGATTATTTTATAAATTGAACTATCTTTTGATCATTCACGTTAAAATATCCTTATGTTACTTATGACTCATATAGTTAAAAACGAGAAGTATTTCGAATATGCTTATGCTTATGATTATACTTTGGACGTCACGATTATAATACACACATTGATATACTTTGCTTATGAAACAATCATATGAACATTAACAGTATGGATCAATATGTTCATGACTTGTTACATTATAAGGCAATGAATGCATGCACCTTATGAACCTTGATAAATTTTACTTGCATATCATTTTTTTATCATATTGCGTGACTTGGAAGTAATGCATAAGGGTTATTATGATTGTCATACTTTATACTTATGTATGTTTTCAAAAATTATTATATTTGCTAAGGATTATAATTTTTATGCTTGATTATAGTATGACATATTATTATCATATTCAAAATTTCTTACATGTCTTGCAACAAAATATTTTAGCTTAATATTGTATGACATTATTGTCTCAGAACTTTATGCAAAATTTTGACTCTATGAAATTCCTTGAGTTTTATGTTTTTCCCGTAGATACTAAGTTTTTATATTCAATTCACAAGAATCATGCATGAGTTTAGGGGGAGCAAACTTTGTCTCATTTTTTATGACAAAACAAGGAGAGAAGAAACATAAAAATCAATGAGTGCACACAGTTATATTTATGATTAAGTAAGAAAATGGGGAGAAGAAGTCATGAGCAAAAAGAAGTGAAGAATATGATGAGCTCTAAAAGTCATATATGCTTAGAAAAGAAGTAAAAAATTGAAGGTATGTGATTTAGAAAAATCAAATATTGTCGATCACAAACACTAACTTGCAAATTCCTTTTATGCGATTAAAAAAAGGGAGATGAGTTGTCAAATGATATTAACCTAGTTGAAAAGAAATATAAAATTCAAAGGAGAAAGTTGATGGGCTTCGTGTATATTCGTATCTACTTGAAATTTATATCATAACTCCTTATTCGATCACAAACACTAACTTGCAAATTCCTTTTATGCGATTAAAAAAAGGGAGATGAGTTGTCAAATGATATTAACCTAGTTGAAAAGAAATATAAAATTCAAAGGAGAAAGTTGATGGGCTTCGTGTATATTCGTATCTACTTGAAATTTATATCATAACTCCTTATGACTTATGGATTTGAATTGAATATCTTTTATAGGTTGAAAACCTTGCATAAATTAAGGGGGACTAATCTTTGTCTCTTAATATGCTTATTTCGAATCTTTTTGATGTGACAAAGAGGGATAAAAGAGTGTGCTAAAATATGAAAAGAACTAGTATATCGTACTTAGAGAAGTGTGTGCTAAAATATTGAAAAAAACACTTATGTTGGGTGTGAAACTTTTGAACTTAACATCTATTCCTTCTTAACCTAAACACTTTTCATATTTTTCAATTTGTCATCATCAAAAAGAGGGAGATTGTGGGAACATAGGCTTTATGTCTTAAACCATTATGTTTTGATGAGACAAACCTCGAGCAATTAGAACTATCCAAAAAGGATTAATTTGGAAAAGATTGATCTATGTCTTAAACTTCACAATAACCTTTGGTCATCCTACTTTATATTTTGGATTGAGTTGTGTTTGCTAATAAGTTGTTTAAGTGATGAAAATATAGGAAGAATGAAGACTTGAAACTTCCAACGATTTGATGCATCATAATTTAAGACGTTCTGAAGGTCGGATGGATCAACTCTCAAGGTCGGATGAAGCTAGTAGCAAAGTCAGATGAACACAATTGCAAGGTCGGTCGACAGACCTTAGACAACATGCTAATCATACTTCAACAAGATTTATGAAGATGACACCGACAAGTCTGTATGAATACAAAAGTTGTAGACATTTTTGTTAGCCTTCCAAAAATTGATAATCGCATCAATCAAATATCGGTGCAGAAAGTTATGATAAAAATAGTGCAAGTCTGTCAAGTTGACTCAAGAGAAACGGTTGACCGGTGTCCTGAACCGATCGTCCAGTGTCCTGAACTGGTCATCCGGTGTGATGCATTCTACAAGACATATGATAAAATTTCATAGCGGTCGACCAGTACAAAAGAGCAGTCGATCGATGCAACTCGAACGACTATATTTTGATAGAGTGGTCGACCAGTACAGAGGAACGATTGACCGGTGCAACTCTAACAAGTATATTTTGGCAAAACGGTCGACCGGTAGATGGAGCGGTCGACCGATGACGAGCTGAAAAGTTTCAAAAGCTAGTTTTCTTGTGTCAAATCAAAGAAAAAA
This sequence comes from Pontederia paniculata, assembly GCA_001647135.1. Lineage (NCBI taxonomy): Eukaryota > Viridiplantae > Streptophyta > Magnoliopsida > Commelinales > Pontederiaceae > Pontederia > Pontederia paniculata. The sequence goes on along the minus strand of LTAE01004218.1, from coordinate 19,886 downwards.
TTGTGGAACGACTATATTGAAGATAAGAGACTATAAGAGAGCATTTGAAGGTAAAAACAAGTGAAGATTCAAGGGAAACATTAAGCACTAAAGGGAGATCAAAGTCTTGAAGATTTAGGAGCCCAAATAGTTGAATCTTCTCTTTTCTCTCCTATTCTTGAGTGTGAAATTGTAAAAGAGAGATTGTAAGAGAGCATATTTATTATATCATTGTGAGAGACTTAGCTCCATTGTAAAAGAGGTTCTCACGTAGCCTCTTGAGCGGAGAAAAGTGTGAGATTGTGAGCTTCCTTGGAGAAGAGGTCTCGTCTACCTCTTGAAGCGAAGAAATGACGAGTTTGGTGTAATTTGGTCTTTCTTACCCTATGAAGGAAAGCTAGTGGATCTTCGAAGGTCTCGAGGTCGAGAAGCCGGAGCGGGGACGTAGGCCAAGTTGGGGCCGAACCTCGTGAACAACTCTTGTGTCTTGAGTTTGAATTCCTTTGTTACTTACTTTATTTATTATCTTGAATTCACATACATATCACTATTGCATTCATTCATGATAAAGAGCATTTGGATTTAAGCTTTGTGATAAATCGATTTTGAGCTTCCGCATTTAATTTTAGAAATCAGTTTAAAGTTTTTTTTACACCAATTCACCCCCTCCCTCTTGGTGCCAAGTGATCCTACAAACTTACCAATAAGTATTTTCTCTTTGAGATCTATGACCTTAGTATGTTAAGAAGAGTGTTAAGTTTTCCTCCACAAATATAAGTATGGATTTTTATCTAAATATTAATGCTTGAGGCAATGTAATATTTTAGATGATTCTTAAGTCTTTTTATCTTGATGGTTTAAAGATAATGAAAAGAAAGTGGATTGATGTTATGACATGCCTCGCTCAAGGATTGGAGCTAGGATTTATTGTTCCATTCATAATGAAATGGACATGAAGATGACATTTAAGGTTTAGTTCTTTTAGAAACTTTATTTACCTTGATAAAAGACATATGTGTTAGAAGTTAAGATTGAAATATGGATATGATATCACATGATGCCAATTAATAATGTAACCCAATTCTTAAGGAGGTTATTCGGGGACAAAGGAATCAAAAATGATCTTTGAGGAGTAAAGGATTATTGATGTGATCTTTACAAATAAATTTAAAGTGATAGAAAAGTGATAATGATATTGATGTTTTATACTATCTATTGAATTATTGAAATATTTCGAGATCAATTTAATGAACAGAGTTGGATGCAAGATGTTTAGATAAGTATTTTCAAGGAACTTAGAAGGATAACATTAAATTCCCAAAATTGAATTATTAATAACAAATGAAATATCAAAATGATCAATTACATGGATATAGATTTATATAATCTTTCATGTAATATTTAAGAGAAACATGACTTCAAGGAAAGTTAGAATCCTTAGAGTCAAATATCTATAAGATGAGAAATGAATCTCAAGGGACTAACTGATGAATGCAATGCTTAATATGTGATGAAGTATAACTTGAGTTCTTGATCCATTGATTTTAGAGAGGTCATGTGAAGGAAGAATTTCATTGTGCCTTATAAAGTAATGATAAAGTTGAGATTTTATCATTACTTTATAAGGCACAATGATGTCACCTCATAAAGTATTAATGATAATTATGCTAATAGTTTTCCAACCAGCAATGTTATGGTGTTATCAATTATTGTCGATGTGATCTAAAGAAAGATTCTCTAGAATGAGTGAAAAAGAACATAGTTGGACATGATTCATTGATTTTATTGATGAGAACTATTTAGGGATAGCATAATGTAAGGCTATTGTGGATCATTGCACAGAAGTGCTAAAAACATATTTCTAATATATATTACATGAAAAGATATACATGCACAAATGAGGTTATAATGTGGAACGCCCTTGATTGATGATTGACTATCCAATTGCCCATAATCGATGTTGAAGGTGCTAACTTAAGTTGGATAAATTTCTCCTTATCCAAACATGGTGAATAATTTTTGAGTAGTTAGACCTTGAAGTTTAACTTATCCAAGATCATGGATCACCCAACTCTATGATGTAAAGAAAATGATTGGATAGATAATTCATCTTAATGTTGATCTAGATTATATATAATGTACATATTCCAAAGTGCTATATTGAGTGTAAATTTCTTATTCATATATTATGTATAAATGAAGAGTCCTCGATCCCCATTTCATATGATCATATTTCACCTTAAGTGAAATTGTATATGCATAGAATTTTGGTACAATATTTGAAGAAGGGATATATCTATGATAGATATACCTATGAATTTTATCCTACACTTGTTAATATCCTAATATAATTATATTGAGGATAATGTATGATCTTCATAATGTAGAGGATCTATGAGATTAGGACAAATGACTTATAGTTGGTATTTATGTCATCCCTAAGATCTCATGTGGAGTAAGATGTGATTATTGAAAAGATTGGATGAAGACTTGGTGATATGACCCTCATAGGATGATTATAATAGTTTAAGAATGTCACAAGGGTCGATTGAATTCTTGAGCCAGTAAGAAATTTGTGCCTTGTTATATTTTACTCAAGAGGGGTATAGCTAATAGTATTTCCAAGATCTCAAGTGGAGTTTGAAGTTTAATTGAGCATAACATTTTTGGAGGATATAATGATTTTAAAAGTTAATTGGGTCATGAAGTAGGTAACAAAGATTATTTTGGATCTATGAAGTATGGACCTAAGAGAGGTTAATGAATTAAGATGTCTGGCATTACATTAGAAGTTATGGTTGATTTTCTATGTTTTTCAAAATAGCGATGAGTAAGATTAATGTCTAGCCTAGGTATGTTACCTTAATCTTATAGTCAAATGAATTATGACATGTCATATACCACATAAGATTCTCTTCTATTATGGGTGTAGAAAGACTAATGCTATGTAGCGATGACTTTCTAAAGGATAATGAAAGAGGCAAAACTAGCTAGCATTGTGATGAAAAAATGAAAGAGAGTGGTGAAAGATGATTATGCTAGCCAACATTATGATATATGTGGTTAATTAGGAATGATAATGATTGTGATATACACATAAGTTAAGTGTGGAAAAGAAATTATTTATTAAAATTATATGATGGAGTTATGAATGTAAAAATATTGCCTATTAATGTGTATTGAAATTTTAAAGGAGGTTATCAACTATCTCATAATCATGATATGTTTCATATATTAAATATAAGAATTTGATGAATAGAAGTAAAGGAAGATTATACCTATGATTTTATAGGAGTCTGACGATTCCTAAATTAGTCATATTTCTCAATGCGCATTCATTACCATTTTCATGCATTTTGTAGTCATACGCATCATTCTACTCTTGATTTCACTTCATTTTGATTTTTATTAGTCAGAGTTTACATAACTGGTAGTCTTATATTTACATGGTAGTTGGCAGCATGATGGAGAGAGGCCATCAAAATCTGAGTTCAAAATAGGATGAAATGGCTGAGAAATGAGCAATTAAACATCAGTCACGACCGTGACAAGCTTGTCACGGGCCGTGACATCAACACAAGAGATTTCAACGTTTCGATCATGACCGTGAAAAACTTGTCATGGGCCATGACATTAAGAGAAATGTTTCAGAGCTTTGGTCACGACCATGACTATCTTGTCATGGGTCGTGACGTCCTAGTGAAAAATACAAGTGTTCGATTTACGGCCGTGACAATCAACTCATGGGTCGTGACACCTTATGGAGAAATACGACCGTTCGGTCATGGTCATGATGATCAACTCACGGACCGTAACATATATATATATATATATACAAAAGATCATCAGTCAGTAACGATCATGATTCCCAGATCATGGATCTTGACGTGATATATATCAATCATCATTGTTCTGTCACGGCCGTGACATTTTTTTCATGGGCCATGACATCAACCGTGCAAAGAAAATTATTCAATTAGTTCGTGACAAGTTTGTCACGGGGCGTGACAATTTCCAAGATTTACATCTTTTCAATATTTTAATCCCATTTTTTGGTGATTTTTCAACTGTTCTCGTCGCATTTCAAATCATATCTTCCCCTAAACGAATTTTATTAAGCTTAGAACTCTTTTAACCTATAAAAAACCCTCAAAAACTTCATTAAGAGGATGCTTCAAGCCAAGGAGAGCCAACAGAAGGAGAAGATGAAGTGCTGCAGAATTCTTGAGTCAATCGTCATCTGAAGGTGTAATTATTCTGTAATTCCCTATTGTTGTTATATTATCTTCTACTATTTCTACGGAAGGATGAACTTCCATGTATTTAGTTAGGTTTTATTTTTGGATATTTTCATTGTAAAGAGGGAAAACTTGGAAAACTCCTAGTTTTTTTATATAAATTATATTTTTATCCAATTTCTCATGTGTGTATGCCTTGCAATGTTTAATGCTTTTGATGAATTATAAGATATTGTGAATCTTTGTTAGCATCTTGGAGAGGAATAAGGTATTCATAACTTTCCTTGATTTCTTAAATCGGTCTTTGAAATATATTTTAGTCAAAGCATTGCGTATCACAACTAGTAGCATCCTGGAGAGGAATACCAGGTGTGACGTCTGTGAGATTGGCATCCTGGAGAGGAACGATCCATAGTCTAGGGCTTACATTTTAATGAATATAAAATTCTAATAGGCTCAATTGGCATCTAGGAAAAGAACAATAGAATCTACTAGATTTGAGATAGTTGGTGCATCATGGAAATGACATCAAATCTTTGGTGAACCCTAATCCTCTTAAGGATTATAGAAATGGATTTTATTTAATTAAACCTACTTCTCCCCTAATTATTCATCTTGATCAAGTGCTTGATGACATCATATTCTGACACGTTATTGATCATATCATTATCATTTATCTTTATTTTATTTACTTTGAAACACATTTTATCCAACTCAATGTACCCCTCTCATTAGTTTAGTGAATTAACTTAGGATGGAATAAATTTCTTGTGGGAATGATACTCTACTCACTTTCTTTATTACTTGATACGACTAGTGCACTTCCTAGTGATTTTATCTGCCTAATTAGCACGCATCAAGTTTTTGGCTCCTTTGCCAGAGAACTTTTGTTTCAATGTTATTTTAATTTCAGCAGACTATTTTGAGAATGCTTATTTTTCTTGTTATAAATCTACATAAACCCTTGTGAATTTTGCAGGCGATTCTCAAGCACAAGGAGGTGTACATTCTGGAAAGTAATCTTATAATGACCCAATCTCGAGTTGCGCAGTCGGGAGCCAAGTTACTATTTGATTTAGAGATCGAGAGAACAACCTGACAATTAAGAAGAACAACAAAGATGGCTGAAGAACAAGGAAGAGTTGTTGCTTCACCTGTTGATGCATGCATTTTACAACATATTTTAGGACCTGCATTAGGCATAATTTTGAGTCATTTTCACGTTTCATGCATCTATTTTTTACTTTATTTGATTCAATTCTTTCAAGTCCGATATCTACTCTTGTTTGGTGTATTTTGTAGGAAATCACATGGAAAGGTGGAAGAAGGATAAAAATCTAACGGGATATTGCAAATGGACGTGCTCTGGAGGAAGAAATCAATACTCAGCAACCATCACGGGCCGTGACCATAGGTTACGGGCCGTGATGCATCAGCATTAGCAGCAGCAATTTGGCAGGTCAGATTAGTTACGGGCAGTTATGAAGTATAACGGGCCGTAACAAAGGAGGTAACAATCGCAACACCCATATTACGACCTTCGCCGAAGATCCAAACCCAGAAATTCAAATGGTTACCGGCCGTTATGAAGTATTACGGGTCGTGAACAAGTATATCACGAGGCGTAAGAGCATATCACGACCTATGCCGAAGCGATGCTGAGTTACAACGGATGTGTTACGGGTCGTTACCAACTGTTACGGGCCGTAAGTTAGAAAAATCGCCTCGGCAGATTCGGCTTGTGCATGATTTACGGGCCGTGATGATCCATCACGGGCCGTGAAGATGAAGACCAGAATGAAGATTCATATACTTACGATCCGTTACATTCTGTAACGGGCCGTGAGAAGATGTCGCAATTTGTTTATTCGTGATTCCGAGATTATTTGAGGGCCGGAAAGTTTGGGATTTGATTGGAGACTTTAAATATTGGATTCTATCTTATTTCTGAGGATTTGATTAACTTTTACTGGACTCTCATCATCACCGTTGATGGAGAAGCAGATTTGATCCAAGGGTTCATATGTAATGTTGACTTAACTCTCAAGAAACCCTAGGTATAAAAGAATTTCGTTTGCAATCATAGAGGGGATCCTGGAGTAATCTTTTGGAGGTTTGGAATCTTGGAGGTGCAGAATTTAGATCATATTTCCAGATTCTATCCAGAGATCTAGAGGAAAATCGAAGGCTGGGCATTGATTCAATCATTGGAGAAGAGAAGACAAAGGCTAGAGGTTGCTGGATTGAAGGAAAAAATGGTGCATTCGCTGGAAGGCTGTTCGACTTCGTCCTTCGTAGTTTCTTATAATTCTTATTCTCTTAATTTCTTATTTTGTTTAGTTATGAACGATTTTATTCGTGAGTATTTCGTTTTAGAGAGTCTGTGAACCCTAATATTGATTTGATGATTTTATAAATTGTTCCTTTTGAATAAGCGATGTGTTCTTAATGTTGTTTTTCTTCTGAGATGATCTTGAATATCTTTTATTAACTTCTTAGTGTAGAAGAGTTTTATGATCTGATTTGTAGGAAGGATTGATCCAGAAATATAAGTCTTACCATTGCATATCTCAGCTTGAATACTTGTATAAGATTTAGGTTGTGTGGCCTATTGGTGGGTCTTGTTTAAGCAATCAATAGTTTAGGTTTGCAGTACAATATTGCATCTTAATTTATGTGTTATATGAAGTGGATTCGTTTCAACATCCTTATTAATTTTTGACATTAAGATAGTTGATTGCATCTGTTAAGGGGATCACACTGTTAGCATACCTAGTCCATCATTAGGAATAACCTGTGCTTAATTGAATCCAATCGACTTAGTGGTAAACAACTACTGCCTTCTCCATATTTTGAATTCACCTAGTCAATTCTTACATCTATATACTTCTCCTTATAATTACTTAGTTTTTGTTTTGAACATTTAAATAAACATTCAGTAAATTATTTCTCTCGAATCACCT
>LTAE01004217.1:22240-33447 GCA_001647135.1 Pontederia paniculata | reverse complement strand
ATAGGTGTGTTCGATCGAATCAACAATGAGATTAAAATAATCTGATTTAGTTTTGAATTGAATCCTAATTTTATATTGATCCTTCTTTATGTTTGATATTATTTCTATCTTTTTTCCATATGAGTTGATGGTTTTATGATTTATAATAATTAAGATTATTGTCGTCCTCTCTACATTTATCAACTCCTAATTTGTTCTTACAAGAAAATCCTTAGGTCTTTGTTCATACTTAATTGTATTCGATCTCGATGGATGAACTACGATTAGAGGATAGATCGCTATCATTGAATACAATTTCACGTATGAAACTTAGGAGTTTGCTACTATTTCAATCAGGGTCACTATGACCAAGCTACAACATTATCGCTATCATTGAATACCTTATTATTTTGGGCCCCCTCGATTTTTATTATTTTGCTTCTATACATTTTGGCCCCCCCTATCTTTCATCCCTGGGTTCGTCCTTGGCGCAGGTGACGCAGATGAACTCTGGGACTTCACAATGGAGGCTAAAGCTAAGAAATGATAGACCAAACATCAATAGGTGTGTTCGATCGAATCAACAATGAGATTAAAATAATCTGATTTAGTTTTGAATTGAATCCTAATTTTATATTGATCCTTCTTTATGTTTGATATTATTTCTATCTTTTTTCCATATGAGTTGATGGTTTTATGATTTATAATAATTAAGATTATTGTCGTCCTCTCTACATTTATCAACTCCTAATTTGTTCTTACAAGAAAATCCTTAGGTCTTTGTTCATACTTAATTGTATTCGATCTCGATGGATGAACTACGATTAGAGGATAGATCGCTATCATTGAATACAATTTCACATATGAAACTTAGGAGCTTACTACTATTTCAATCAGGGTCACTATGACCAAGCTACAACATTATCGTAATGCAAGAATGCACTATGACACATAGAAAAATTGTTATTTTTCTTATTAATATTAATTATAAATGGTGTCAAGTAATTATTATTTATTATATTTATTTATTAGAACTAATTGGAATAGAGTCGACAAAATTAGAAACGAAATTGAGAAATTATTATTTATTTTATTTAATTATTAAAAATAACTGAAAACAAATCCAAGAAATTATTAGTTATTTTATTTAATTATTAAAATTGATTAGAAACATAGTTGAGAAATTAGAAATGAAGCTGAGAAATTGTTATTTGTTTTATTCAGTTATAAAATTAATTAAAAATAAAGGTGAGAAATTATTATTTAGTTTATTAGTTTATTAGAATTAATTGAAAATAGATCCGGAAAATTAGAAACGAAGCCAAATAATTATCATGTATTTTATTTTCTTATCAGAATTAACTGAAAACATAGTCGAGAAATTATTATTGATTTATATCATTGGAAATGGAGTCAAAAAATAATTTATTTATTTATTGTAATGAAGCCGAAAAAACTGATTGATTTATTCATTACTTTATTATTTATGCTAGTTAATATTAATTCAATTATGATATTATAAATATATAGTGAATTATTGTGATGATGACTTATCTCAATTACTCTTATTAGTTATTAATTTAATTTAATTGCATTATCTTTATTTAAACTAATTTATTATCCATCCTTATCATGACATGATATATTATTTCGAATTCGAAAATCATCCTAATATTATTCCTATGTGGATTATCAATCTCAATAGAATTATTGTAATCTCATAATGTTCTAAACATTATGACTTGAATAATATTATCCTAATCTTTATTATTAATAGTCAATTCATGTTTTACAAATTAATCCATAGAGAAAAAATTATGATTGCTATAATTCTTAAGAATATCGATAATCTATTGTAATATCTAATTTCATGATTTATTCCAATCCATGTTGACTTATCTATAACTTAAAAGTTTCTCAAGATCAGTCATGGAGCTTTTTATCCTACTCATATGATATCATGATCTTTGAATTCATTGGACCAAAGGATAACTAATAGGTTAATAAAGATAAATATTGCAATGCAAGGAATGTCATGCTATACATATGCATTGGAGTTATTGATACTAATTTACTGATACCATGGGGTAGAAAGTGTAACTAAAGCCAACACAGTGAAACTACATGTCTGATGAAGGCAAAATATTATCGCCATTGTTATGTTATGTGGGACTCTCCACCCTATGCAATAAAAAAGACTCCACATAAGGTATGTGATCTTAATAAAAGGGTATTTATTGTGGCTTGATTCTCCAGTGACCTATTGACATATGGTTGTATTATTTTTCATGATGTACCCTATAAATTAAAGAGCTTCGATTATAAAGATACCGAAGAAGTTGAAAGAACAACTTTCCATGATCGTTGTTATTGAAGAAAGAACATTGATATATGATCATTACTATAGAAGAAAGAATGATGATATATGATTATTGTTATCAGAGAATGACATTAGAATATTATCAAATATTGACTCAATGATTGATGATTAATAATATCGAACAAGTGATTTCGAAGGATTACCAAACATTGACTCAATAATTATTATTATTAATCAATTACTAATTGCTTTATCATTTATTGACTTTATAAAAAAAATTATACTTCTCGTCAACTTGATTTTATATCACCACATTACACCATCTAATTTACATGAAATGTTATGCTCAAAATAAACTTATTATAGTATTTATTGTGTTATGTTACCGAATGACCATTGATTTAGCGATTCCTATTGTTGATGTCATCACATCCTATCGATCATATGTTAATGTACCTCCGTTGATCATTAAGTTAAAGTAATGATTATGGGTTATTGATTCTTACCATTACTTATACCATTTACCAATGATCTCATGATAATCCACTGAATTGCGATCAAATTTAATGTTGTTCTATCATTTATCTATCGTGATATATATGTCATTTTATTGCTACACTAAAATATTATTTGATAAAGAAAATATTATATTTATTTTAAAATGAATAATCTATGTTAATATTATTATTATATTATTCACTCAAGCTTTTCAAAGAAAAGCCTTATGAATACTTGATTTTCTTACTTGTTAATAATGCATGCGATGATGAGCCTTTGGTTGATGTTGCAAATGGCTAGGGACTTCTTTACATGATTCATTATGATATGTGTCACTTGTCAAACATTGAGTTGTACTCTGTACTAGTTTGGATACTATTTGAAGTATATACCACATAATCTTATATAGGATGATCATGTTAATTTGTATCTTCCTCAGTTATAATAAGTTATTTCTTTTATATATATTTTTATTCTTCTACTGATATGTATGATCAAGTATCACATGGGAATGTCAAATTTTGGGATATTACAATGGGAGTATTATTAGTTAAAATTTAAGTGGAGCAATAACAAGGAGGTTGGGGTATTAACCCAATGCGGCAATGCACCCTCAAAATTTGAATTACTATGCTAAATATAGAAATTTAATGAGAAATAATAAAAGTATATATATTATATCACATGCCCCTAAAATGAGGGGCAGCAGCTCGCCCTCTTATCTCTCTCCGTAGAGGTGGAGGGGAATTGGTCGCCGCCCCCTCACTTCTTTCTTTATCGTTTTTTTCAATTTTTAAACAATATAATTATAATATATGTTTATTTGTTAATCAGCCTTCTATTTCAGTCTTCTGAGAAAAGTAATGGATTATTCATTAGGGCCGTGTTTGGTTGAGGTATAAACTAGGAAATAAGGGTTGATTCCTTAGTTTATATCTAAACACTCATATTTATACTCAAATTTTGTGAAGGGCAGTTTTGCCATTAAAAAAAAAGATTTATCCAACTTGGCAAAACTTATACCTGCTAAAAGGCAGGTATTATATTATACCAAAGTTGGGTATAAATATTAATAAATAAATCAATAAAAAATTTAACAAATGTAATATCTAATAAAAAATAAATAAAAAATCAAATATGTACAATCAATATTTAATAAAAAATAATTAATAAGTTAAATATTTAAATAAAAAAAACTTAAAATCTTTTATATAACAAATTTAATAAGAACCATAGAATATGTGTAATATTATGTAAATATAATGAAAACAAAAAATATTTTCATTTGATTTTATCCAATAGATAAATTATATTGTTAAGAAAATATAAAAAAATATTTTATTTGTAATTGTATGTTTATTTAGTGATATAATTAATTCATCATAAAATAAAAAAAATATTATTTTAGGTTTTTAATGTTTTATAAATAAAACTATATAATTTATACTTATCTATATTCAACCAAACACGTATTGAAATAACTTAATAAATTCTTTATTTCTTAATCAAACACAAATAAGAATAAAAATTGAGTATAACTATACCACGAGTATAATCATACCTATTCTCTGTATAACATATTTTGAATCAAACACAACTTAGAAGATTATTTTATCATAAATTGTAAAATTAAGTCATGATATATCAAAATTGAATTGAGACAAAGTTAAAAAAAATTCACAAATATTACTCTCAAATCAATAAATTTGATTGCTTTGAATTGTTTTAAGATATCAGGTATTCATGAAAGATAAATGACAATATTATTTTAAGAGAAAAAAGCTAAAAAAAAGGTAAGGAATTACATTTAAAAATTAATTTCTATCAATTGATTAGTTAATTTGATTGTAATCATATTATTTTATTTAACTCATTAATTTAATGATCATATTTTCTTTATCTAATGTATTATTTAGAAAGGTCGAATTATATATCAATTCGTCTAAAATATTTTTTCGTATAATTCGTCTAACATGTTAAAATGTTCAGTGTGGCAACGATAATAAATATGTTATTTTATATTAATGTAAAACGAGAGTAGATTATGGGTCTGTTTGACTTAGTTGATAAAAAAATACCTGATAAACACTAATGTTGATAAGTATTTTAAGTGCTGATACTTATTTTAAAATATAAATAGTTATATGTTTGGATAAAAATACTGATAATATCAATAAGTAGTTGCAATATTTGTTAAAGTAAATATTGACTAAAATATCCTTAAAGTTATATGATAATAATATTAAAAATATGAATAAAAGAGTAATATAGTTGGTTAAATTAATAAGCCAATAATTTAAAAAATAAGCAGGATAAAAATAAGTAGCTTGTTTTTTTTTTCAGCTTATAAGTAATTACCTAACAACTTATAAGTATATTTTTTTAATTATTAAACATGGAGATTTTTTAAAATTTACTTATAAATAATTTTAACCTATTTATAAGCTTAGCCAAATAGGATCTATATAATGCATGTATCCCAAAAATCAAATAATTTTGGAAGAAAGCATACAAACTTTCGGGCAAATGTCTTTCTCTCCGATGATCAATTGTAGGATAGTTGCCTAGATCATATTAAAAAAACACAAAAAAAGTGAGGGAAACTGAATTTTCATTTAAACAAAATCAATGCAAATGTCAAACAGTCATGAGTGTATAATAGTAAGTCAAGAAAAGCAACTCCAAACAGCACCTATTGATCTACGACTTGCTAACCTAAATGAGTTACTCACATTTTTTTTATATTGTATGTAATCTTTAGTCAGCTAAAAATGGTTAAGTTAAATATTGAAAAACATAGTAATAACTGAACTACTGATGAAAGAAAAAAAATATAATCGGTCATTTACGACTCCATATAAAGAAGGATTTCTTTTTTTTATAAGCGTCATCCGTCCATGGAGTCCACCCTTCGCCTACGTCATTTATAGTCCGTTTATAATTATAATACCATAATGACTTGTTGATAACTCCAACAATTATTTTCATAATGATAGCTTTAATGATCTTTTTCATAATGATCATAACGATCAAAGATGGAGTCAAGTGCCTTCCTATGCCTGCAAGTACAGACACTGAATAATTATAAACTTTTCTAATATATTGTGCACCCAGTGCAGCCGGTTAGAGAGTCAAGGTAAATGTTGTAGGTGGCAGGCTCGAATCCCCTTTGGCTAACACATATTTTTAATAATTTTTTGTTGCTTTCTTAATTGAATATTTTCCTTATCTTCTTTTATTTCACTCGTTTCCTCTATAATTAAATAATTTATAATCATTGCAACTCATTTAAATGTAATTAATATATCAATTTTTTTATATTATTGTAAAATATCCTAAATTTATTGTATACATAGTATGTTCTTTCTCTTGCACCTTTGCAAAATCTTTTTGGTGGCTCATAATTTTTTCTTCCCATTTTAAATATAATTTTTTTTAATAATGCATCAAATATGTGAATGGTGTTCTAACACATATTTTTAATAATTTTTTGCTGCTTTCTTAATAGAATCCCCTTTCTAACACATATTTTTAATATTTTTTTGCTGCTTTCTTAATTGAATATTTTCCTTATCTTCTTTTATTTCACTCGTTTCCTCTATAATTAAATAATTCATAATCATTGCAACTCATTTAAATGTAATTAATATATCAATTTTTTNTCAAATTGTGAATTGTGTTCTAACACATATTTTTAATAATTTTTTACTGCTTTTTTAATTGAATATTTTCCCTATCTTCTTTTATTTCACTCGTTTCCTCTATAATTAAATAATTCAAAATCATTGCAACTCATTTAAATGTAACTAATATATCAATTTTTTATATTATTGTAAAATATCCTAAATTTATTGTATACATAGTATGTTCTTTCTCTTGCACCTTTTCAAAATTTTTCCTTCCCATTTTAAATATAATATTTTTAAATAATGCATCAAATATGTTAATTGTGTGATTATTTTTTTTAATTTTAATTGTGATTAATTGTTAGTTACTTTTTCTTTCATATTAAATAATATATTTTTTTCTCTTATAAACTATTATTTTTTTATCATTTTTCCAATTGCTTACACTGATTTTTTACCATTAAATATAATTTATATGATATTTCAGATAATATATATTATTAACAAAATTTAGAAAATAAATCATATTTAATGTAATAGAAAGTATTTATATATTAGATATGTATTATTTTTTATATATTAATATAATGAGTGAACCCACTCAAAAAAAATTTTGCTCAGTCATTGATAACGATCTCATCCATAATAATCATAATGGTCATATTCTAAAAATTATTACTACTATTATATTTTCTACCCACGTAGTATATTACAAGGTTTACTTTGGGGCCCAATTTATCGTGTATATTGGTATCGTGATCTTCACAACTTTAAGTTCTCAATAAACCTAGCGACACTTTGTTTACTTTAAATTGTTCTTTTGAAATTCTTTTGAATATCGTAACAAGTAAAATATTTTCTTTTATTGGCCTACGAGCAATCTTTTTCTGTTTTTACTTTTTCTATCAAATGCGTGTTCAAGTGAAACCAGCTTATATATAAAATAAAAGTCAAAACAACATTGGCATTAAAAGAGAGATCATGATTAAAATGAAATTTGGAGTAGGGAATAAAATTATATTAACTCTTTTCATATCATGCCATTGTATATGATATTGATAGGATTTTAATATTTCATAGTACAAATTAGAAAAAAACCATATTTAGATCATATAATTGTGTTCGGAAATTAATAGATTAATTGTGTAAGATTTAAAAGGTAGACCTTAATCATCTTGATAAAAATGCTTAGAGGCACTAATTTTAATATTTAGGATGAAAAGATCCTTAATTTCAATCATGGAACTCCCAAAAAATTAACAATCCAGCAAGCGATAATATAATATGATTAAACGTTGAAATAATGAGTTGAATAAACGTGTGAAACATTTTTTTTTTGTAAAAGAATGTGTATATTATCTTTTTCGATATTATTTGTTAGTTATAACTTAGAATGTCTTTAATAATAGTAATTATAACTATCGATAATAGATATATACTGTTATTTAAAATGTGAGAACTTGTAAATATCATTAATTTTTTATACGATATAAGTATTTTCGATGATATACTATATTACAATATCATTTGTTGATTATATTTAAAATTATAACTAACAAAAAATGTAAGGAAAATGAAGAAAGACATTCTTATGTGACACATATTTCATACGTAAAAATACTTTCGATATTTACATGTTGAAAAACACAGCTATAGATTTCAATCACAAAAAGGATAAAGATTCAGTTACCCTAGCCATATCCTCCCCACTCAAATATCTCTGAAGATGTAGGAGACACATCTACAACTTTTGGCCACAACATCTCCAACAAACGGAGTACGAGTTTAGTCTTTTGACCCTTAATTCAGCTCTTATTTCCACGATAATGAACATTTATTGAGGCCCAAATCATGTCATGATCTCATCATTAATAATTATGATCTAATTTTCTATTCAAAAGTTTAGGATCATTACTTGAGTACAAGATTCAATTAGTAAGAATTATCTCTTTTCTTTTTAAGTTGTCCCTCAATATCAAGGGCTATTAGCATCCGACTAATCTGTGTTGCTCCGAATTGGACAACTGACTTTGATGGGCGAGGCTCGAAAATTACTGCATTTAGGAGGCTCAAACTCGAAACATCCTTTAAGAGGGGAGGAACTCCTTATCACTCCACCCCCATCGCGTTGATAGAATTATCTCTTTTTGACAAATACAAATAATTTTCTATGCTACAAAATATTTCAAAATTTAAAAAACTAAAATACATATCCAAAAATCATTGGTGATATAAATGAAAAAAATATCCAAATGACTATGGCAATGTCAAAAGATAATTTAAAATAAAGTTTAACTAAAAATTCATTTCGTCAAAATTGGTCACTTGTCTATTTTCCGTTTACTATGAATGTCTCTTTTACTCTTATTAATTCAAAGTATATGATTAAAATATTTTAATAGTAATAGATTTTCAGAAAAAAAAGAAGACAGGGAAGGGGCATTCTGCCACGTGCATTTCTCTTCGTATTACAACTCCTAAGCTCGGATGGAAGAAAATAATGATATAAAATTGATATAAATAAAAAAATTTGGCAAGAGGAGACATGATTAATTGTTATTATCAAGTTTATAATCATTTAAGAACACTTTATATGATAATCCTACGTTTTTTTTACTTTTTATTTTTGCAACCAAGAACCTGATTTTTTTGAGTCGAGTTTGACCTAAAAAAATCAAGTATAACAATTTAAATTATTATAATCATTTTTGGATCGGGTGATGTCAAATCAACCTTGTTTAGATCGGCATGAATTGACAAATAATCATTTAAAAGGACAAGATTTCTTTCCCTCTTGGCACTTGAAATATGGTCCATTGTCATAAATATTTCTTGTGAAATTACCATATAGAATAACTGTAGGTTTGGAACAAAAAAAATTAACTTTCTTATTGCCAATTTAGGATAATTTGCAAGACAAAAGATTTTAAGGTTATAATTCAAAATTAGATGAGGAAATTATTCTAAACCTTTTAGATTATGTATTGGTTTTGCATCTAATTTTAAATAATGTAGACTCATTAATCTTGATTTTTAAACTTTTTTCTGATCTACAAGTCATCCGGTTTTTTGCAAAATCAAGTAATTTTCTTTTTTATACATTTGAGTCGATCAAATTTTAAAAAAAAAATTCAAACAACTCCACTAACTGAAAAACAATGTTGATGTGATAATATACGCCATCACCCCATCACTTAAATTATCATTTATATATTAAAAGTCCTAATATAATAAATTAAAAGGGTTATGATAATTTCTTTTTCTTTAGATAAAGATAAAATTGTATTATTTGTCGAATACATTTTTAAATAAATACGATAGTGATGTCGCACATCACAAAATTAAACATTTTATTGGTAAAGTAATTCAGATATTTAGTTTTTAAAAGATTGGCACAAATGTTAAAAATAATAGTTGAATGATTTAATTAAGTTTAATTCATACAGTTAGATAACGAGATTGTATTTCATGATCGAAAAGAGTGAGTAATACTTAGTTCAATTTTTGAAATTATCAACTTGATCAATGCTTATTTTTTTAATTTTATTCAACCATCGAAATTAATTAAGTGATAGTATTTTTAAACGTCTGTGTCTCAATCAACAAATAGTTGAATAATCTAAATGGTAGTTTCTTTTATAAAATTAGTAATTTATAATATTTTAGATCCAAAGATGTGTCATTCAAATTCTTCCATAAATTTTTATCTAATTTTTTTATTATATATTTAATAGTTAATAAGATATTATTTTCACCTTTCCTTAGCACTTCTTATTTTTCTACAAATATAATGAAAAAATAATTTTCTTCTATTATGAGAAGAGGCGTGCCTCCTCTATCAGATATGAAGTGGAAGCGGCGAACACCCCCTCATGACTATTTATTAAAGCTGTAACGGTAAACAATAGTTTGATATTAATCTTTTTAGGATAATTCAGAATAATTATCGATTATTTAAATTAAATTATTTTAAATGTATCACATTACTACATTATAATATATTATCAGCGATTTATACTTCTTTAACAATTTAAATCATTATCTTACTAATAATCAAAATAACATCCATCAAAGACCAAAAATATCAATAAAGTGAAATGCATTTTGATAAATTTATTATTCAATCAAAATTTTAAAATATTTATATTTTATTAAAAAAATATTATTATTCAATATCTTCTTAATTTTTTAAGATTATTTTATGAATTATAAACTCTATATATTTTGTCTAAATTTATTTTTCTATTTTTACCCTTTTGTTTATATAATAGTATATTAGTAAAGTTCAGTATTTTTTAAAGTATTTTAATAATTTTGTATTTAATATTTAAATTATAATTTATGTTACTAATATTTATTAAATATTATAATATGATATTACTGGTAATTATAAAGTGATAATTTATTTAATCATGAACTAAAATATCGATATTAAAAAAATAAAAATGTGCCAAACGATCCTTTGAAACTTGGCACAAAGATTTGAGTAATAAATTTAGGTTGGTAAAAATTATGTCTACATGCAATTTACAGGAAAAAAAATAGCATCGTAGTTATTTAAGTGGCAAGTGCTTTAAATTCGATGTCACTTGATAAAATATCGGAAAGCATACCCAATTTTAATACAATTATTCATAACAAAAAAATCAACAATGATCCCCGGGGTTCATCAAATATCGCCCTTTATCAGTAGTTGTTGAGTTACTTGAGTAGGCAATATGAAGCTGCCTCCATGTGATTACTCTAGAAATATTAGGTGATTCGCAACTTATATATATATATAT
>LTAE01004217.1:0-21464 GCA_001647135.1 Pontederia paniculata | reverse complement strand
GAGAGAGAGAGAGAGAGAGAGAGAGAGAGAGAGAGAGAGAGAGTAATTGATTAAGTAAATAAAAACATGACAATGCATAAAGTGAAAGTTTGGGAAACGTAAGCAATCAAGTAGTTTTATTATAGTTTAATAGTAGGTATAAAGTAATTATAATTTAGGAGATTTATACAGAACAACCATGTTTTTTAAAAAATAAATCTTCTAAACAGTCTATTGGCAATTGGATTTAAAAGTTGGAAACTTTTCTCTAATGTTTAAGAAAAAAATGTATTTGTAAATTACCATCAAGATGATCTTTTAATTTTATTCAATTTTATACTTTAAAGTATTTTATTCAACTTTCATTAACTCATACATCTACTTGACATTACCGTAGCTTTCAACTTTTAAAAAAAATATTTTTTATTTGTTTACAAATTATATTTAAAATATATTTGGATGATATAATTTTTTTAAAGTATTTAGTTATTAAATTATAATACTTTTTATTGAGAATTATTTTATAAACGATCTTTAACATTAAATTTTATCGTATAAGATAAAACTATTATAAAATAATTATTTACTTCCACTTTCGTCTTATTTCAATACTTCTTCTTTTTTTCTTTTATATTCCGCAATAAAAATTTCTACTTTTATGATAGTGTCTTATCGGCTTAAAATTTACAAAATTTTCAAACATATGAATTTAATTTTTTTTTTTTTGAAAATAATTTATCAAGTATAGTTTCTGGACTTAGTGATAATCTGATTTATGTCTATAGAACTAATTATGAGATCAAAATTGAATACTGGATATTAAAGTTTAGTCTTAATTCTGCTAAATCATTGCCATCTTCCATAATGCTAATTATTATTATTTTTTTAAATCATTCAATGCGTATCGACTCCAATTGAGAGGGCACAAAAATCACTACACACACAATTATTTACGATTAGTTCTCTAAATTTCGAAGAAAAAAAATAGTGCTTTTATCAAGAATGCTTTGCTCCACGTGATTATTTGCATGTTTAAAAAAAACAAATGAAAAATACGTCACCAGATGCTTTGATGACAAAAGTAAATTATTATTATTATTATTATTAAACTTTTCCAAAAAATTAGATCTCCCAATCACAAGTTTGACACATCACTAATTTTTGAGGTCTAATTGTAATATTGAAGCGAGAGTGGAGTTTTTTTGGGAAGGTCATCATTTCAGGTACTAAAGAGCAAAGATAAGTTTTTTTTTCTTCTCTTTTATTGTCTTCTTCCTCGTCCCCTGAAGCTTCTACTCCTGCCTTTTGGGTAAGCTCTACTCTCTGAAGAATCGAAGCACAAAAAGGAGAGGTTTTTAGGGTTCCGGCGGGTAATTCTCCTGTCAAGGCGAAGATTGATCGCGTAGCACTTTGATTGCTTCCCTTGCTTCCAATCTTCGTCGTCGAAGCGTGCAAAAAGGTTTGACCTTTGAGCCGTTCCTTTTGATGCAAATTTCAGTTTTTGTTTTAAATTTCTCCCTTTACCTAACTTGATTATGAGGTTTTCGGAGTTTTTTTTTCGATTTTTTTCCTTTTGAGATATCCTCCGGAATCGTTAGAATGGGCTGGGAACTGAGAGATTTGGATTGTCAAAGGCAGTGACCAAGTTGCAAACTTTTCCCACGAGCTCTTAATCATTTCTCTGGCTTCCTTTTCTTTTTCTTTTCCCTTTCTTTTATCTGATGATGTGGGTGATTTCAGTTCAGAATAGCTTTGCATGAGGATTCGTCGGTGTTCCTTGGTTATGATTTGATGCCTGCGTAACTGACTCATATGAATTCTTACTAGATCATGTAGTTTCTAAGGCACAAAATTCTAAATTCTGCTAGGTTCTTCTGTAGATATTAATTCTGTTTTTTTTAAATCTGAAAGATGCAAATTTTAAGTAGCCAAGTTCCCATATTTGGAGAACTTAAAGGAGAAGTGATGATCATACAGATTGATGAGCTTGTTTCAGTAAATCTTGTTGGATTTGCAATTAATTTTTTATATTAAGTTTTTGTATGTGTCCTTTGATGTTCTTTTTGTGGTTTTTAATTTTATAAGAAAGAACAAGCTCAATGAATTCCTTTCAAAAAATAAAAAACAAGCTTAATGAATTGTTGAAGTTATTATGTCAGATAACATGATAGATGTAATTTGTTCCAACCCGAGACATAAACAGAGACAAGGTAATCTTTCTATTTTATTTCAAAAAGCTTTCTAAACTAAAGAAATGACAAAAAAATGTCTCTTTTAACATGAAACGGATATTTCCATTGCATTTCATCATTGTCTTTTGCTCATTTACTTATCATCTTGCTGTTGGTGTCTATCTCATTGCAGGTGGGAAGGATTTGAGATAAGTGACATGTGAGTGACTCTTTGCTTTAGTTATTGTATGCACTTTGAAGTTTCTCTGGGAATATTTCATGTTCTGGTGGCACAATTGACAGGAATTTCCTATTGCGGTAATTGCATGAAGTTTACAAGAGGAATGCAATCTTCCTTGCTGGGGAAAGCAACACCAAATTTTGGTTTTTCTTCTAGGTTCTGTTTTATGTGAGAAGCTTCTAAAGGTTTTCTTCCTGTCAAATTTTCAAACGGAGACCAAGCAAATCTTAACTAAATCTATCATGTTGAGTACAACATGGCAGATTATGCATTTACAGCTGCGTCTGAAGAAGTTTTTTTGAATAATAGTCAGTTGGGTCAACCAACAGAAAATCTCCTTCTGCTTTTTGCACTTCTCTGAAGATAGTGGATGGTTTCCACTGAATATCTGAAAGTTTCCTTCATCCGTGATATACAAGATGATGTGTCACTTTTGGGTTTTTAATAACCCATGCATGTAACTTAATCAATCAGGCTTACAGAAATACCATTTTTTTCACTCTGATCTACAGAAAAGAGTGTTTACTCTCGGGATACAGTTTATTTCTTGGCCATGGAAGCCGCAGCATCTGGAATGGTTAACCTGTTTTCTCCATCCCTTGGGCCTGCATTGATGATATCCATGGGGTATATCGATCTTGGAAAATGGTTAGCAACTGTGGAGGCTGGGGCTCAGTTTGGATATGATCTTGTGCTATTGGCCCTATTTTTCAATTTAACTGCTATTCTGTGCCAGTATCTTGCAACTTGTATTGGTACAGTCACTGGGAAGGATTTAGCACAGGTACTTTCTGGTCCAGGTTTGCCACTATGTTTAGCATTCTTTTGCTCAAATTTTTCACCCTTTTTTCTTCATTTTTGGCAATGATATGCCAAATCAAAATGGAGATAAATACCTCTTCCGATAATAGATCTCAAGAATTAAGGTGTACATTTGAGAATGAAAGTAACATAATGTTCTAGTGTAGGCAAACTGTACCAGCTATGACATAAGTTTGCAGAAAAGAATAAAGAAAAATGTGGGGTATATTTGATTTGCAATTCTCTTATTGCCCCTTTTGCTTTTTTATCCCGATTATGTCCTTTGCCCAAAATTCTAGGTGATGCTTCAACTCACCTCATGAAAATTTTAGTTCTTTTCTAATTATCCATGGATGCCATTTTTGCTTATTTAGTCAGCAAGCACACATCAGTTATTTATTGTTTCAAACATTTTCTGGTGCCCATTTTTTGCTTCAAATGCTCAATGGTAATTCTAAAGCATCCTTAATTTTTTCATGAGCTTGTTATTGTTTTATCTTCATGTTGTACTTTCCAGACGATTTCCTGTTTGATACTAAGAAATGCATAGCTTTGTTGAATCCTAATGTTTCTTGCACTACAGTTATGCAGTGAGGAATACTCCAGACCAACATGCATGATATTGGGAGTTCAAGCAGAAGTATCTATGATGGTTTCAGAATTGACTACGGTATATTTCTAATTAAGAAAAAAGTTATGCACGTTTTCTCTTTTATAGTTTTAGGTACTTTCTCTCATAGCCAAAACAAAGTTTTAAGCTGTGCAGTCTATTGTTCTGTTTCTTTTTCTGTTGACAATATGGAAAGCTGATGTTATCTTAACAATACAGATCATGGGGATAGCACATGGGTTAAACTCTTTCCTGGGAGTTGGCTTATCATTATCTGTCTGTTTTGCTACAATGGTTGTTACTCTACTTCCTTTTCTTGTCACCCTTGTGGTAAGTTTAGAACGTGTGCTTTCTATAAGTACTTTAACACTTACTAAATAATGTGTAAACTTTAGTTAATGATGATGGAATATCATTAAATGCAGAAAGGTCAGGTGACTGAAGCATTCTATGTAACCATAGCAGGATTTGTTTTGGTGTTTTACATACTTGGAGTGTTAACTAGTCATCCAGAAATGCCTCTCACAATGAATATTTTTTCCCCTAAGCTGAGTGGTGACAATGCTTATTTGCTTATGGCTCTTCTTGGTACAAATGTAATGGCACATAACTTTTATGTGCACTCGTCCATTGTCCATGTAAGTTGTATTTCTCTCTCTTGAATAGTCCATGTAAGTTGAATTTCTCTTTCTTGATTTCCTTAAGGGGTGATTTTGTAGAGGTGATCTTTCCTCGTTACTTGATTATGTTATATTAAATTACTTGGGACTACCACATTATCTTGTTCATTTATTTTAATTTACAGACAATCTGTATTGCTTGGTAATACAGATTGCCTATGATATGGCATTCTGGATTGCCCTTGGGGGAGATGACAATCCAAAATTATATTTTTTCTTTCCACATTCGTCTTTTAAAATTTTATTCAAATAAATGATTAAAATAACCAAATAAATAATAATATAATATAATATTTTTTTATTATTTTTATCATCATCATTAAATAGATCATTATTATTATTTCTATTAACTAATATGATTAGTTAATTATAGTAGATTATTCATATATTATAAATAATAAATAATTTATTATTAATTATTATAATATAATAAAAATCAATTATTATTATTTTTAGAAAATAATATACTATTTATTTTAAATTTATTTGTTTGGTGTATAATTTTATGAGTTTAAGATATATATTTGTGATTCAAGTTCAGGAATTCAAATCAAATTTACATAAATTTGCAAACTTAACTGCTTTGTTCAAGGGTATTTAGGTAGGAAAAAAGGAAAGTGCTCCCTACTTAAGTAGGGAGCACCGTTGCTACCTACAGTTTTAACCGTAGGATCTCTAATCTATGGTGACTTGATTTAGGAGAGAGAAAAAAAGTAGGAGAGAGAAAATTTAATATCCACTCTAGATTTAACATCCAAGGATTGATGATGTAGGTAGTATGGTGCTCCCTACTTAACTAGGGAGCACCTTCCTTAAACCCATTTAGGTAAAAGTTGTGCATTATTTGTTGATCTGTTTTATATAATAAATAAGACAATAAAGATTGCCAGACACATTGCCTATGCATACTAAACAAAGTAATGTACATTGCCGGCAATTTAATAAGTGATAATCTTTCTATGAGACAATCTAGATAGATAGGCAATGTCAAATGGCAACGTAGTGAACACAATCTTAGTTCCTGGGGTTTTTCCATATTTTCCTGTGGAATTTATCACATTTGTATAACTATTTATTTCTTCTAATAACAATAAAATATCCTGCTATAGCGTTTTCAATCCTTCATCTTCTTTTGATGTCGATATATCGAGAATAGTTATTGTAAGTTGTAACACTTATTGCAGCCACTGTAGGTAACTAGGTTATCTACTTTCTACCTCAAGGAAGACTTTTGTATCATTTTAAGCTATATTAGCTAATTTAATGATGTTACTTATATCAATTAGATTTTACTTCAGGTCCTTTTATAATTGAGTTTACAATTGTCTCACCCAAAAAAAGTTTGAGGTAACTAAACATTCATCATGTGCTTCCATATTCTATATGATTTGTGATAAGTCAAGCGAATATACATATTGCATTGTGTCATGTACTGGAGACTAATATAGGACTTTTGAGAAAGAAGGATCTTGCGTCCTTTCTTTTTCTGAAGGAAGGAAGGATCAACAGCCTAACTTATCAGTCATCCAATTATTTTCGTGATAACATAAATGATCTTATATCTTTATTTTACTAGACCCTGAACAGTAATTCAGTCATGTGACTTACTATGGATCCACAACACCTACACTGGTTGCTATCCATCTCTACTGTAAATACTCTGATTGCAATGACCCAGCCACTCAATGTGTATTATATTCTCTTAAGAACTTAAGCAAAAAATTCTTCTATTAAATGGTTCCTGCAGAAACAAGGTAACTGCTTTCCCATCTAATAGAGCAAAAGGTTTACAATTTGAAATGTTGTGGAATAAGCGACTCAATACACTTGAATATTTCTTGTCTTGTATGATTTTCACTAAAGGGTTGGCAATGGGTCTTAATTGTAAATAATGAAATACAACGTAATGTGAAGCCTTGTTCTAGGTATTTGGTGACTTGCATTATCTATTGCGAAAGAAAGGAAAGGATGTCTTATACCAATAGGAAAACTGTTAATCCTAGCCTTTTAGGGTTTGCAAGCGAAAAAAATACTCTAAAATAGGGATAATTTTCGAATATTATGTTTTGCATGAGAATTCCTTACTTTTTTATTGTTTAGCGGAAAAAGAAGCGCCATGTTCTTTTGTTTACTTTTTTTTCTGAATTTGCAACTAGTGAACCTCTATATTATTCAGAATTTCAATTACCTGTTACTAGATTTTAGCTTTTGGACAACAAAGGTTCCTTCTTATGGAAGTTTCCTTGTGCATTAATTAATAGATATCCTATAGGATGTGATAACTGCCAAAACCTGATCTTTGGTGATTCCCATTCAATATAGATAAACATTTTTTTGTAGCTGGTATTATTTTTTGCTTAACAAACTGCTGTATTCTCAAGGTGTTTGCTTCGGATTTTTGTAGACATTTGTTTATGGTTTTTCTGTATGCAGCAGCAGAAGCAAGCTCCGAGTGTACATATTGGTGCCTTGTTCCATGACCATTTTTTTGCCATCCTGTTCATTTTTACTGGCATTTCTTTGACAAACTATGTTCTGATGAACTCGGCAGCAGTTGTTTTCAGTGGTACAGATGTTGCACTCAATTTTCAGGATCTTTCTATACTAATGGATCAGGTAATGTTTATTCAATGCTCTTAATGTTTGTCTTCTAAGAGCATTATCTTATTAGTTAAAAACTCTTTGCAGTTCAGAGCATCTCCTATAATCATGTGTTTCAAATTTTTTATCATGTAGTTCTTGTTTGATGTATCAAGTTCTGTATAATTGGTCGTGTTGTCGCTGTTCTTAATATTAATAAATTTTGCTTATATTTTATATTCATACAATTTTATTTTGCTGTTGATGTTCTTATCTTATACATGTTCAACTTATTCTTCTAACCATATCCACTTTAAGCTAATTTAATTTTGAAAGGAGACTTCTACGTAGTATCTGTTGTAGATACACAGTCGCCAACTTTTGGGATTTTCTAGTAGTTAAAGAGCAGACCGTAAACCTGAATGTTTATTAGCTCAGCTAATTGGATAAACCAGCTAAAACTGAGGTAAAACTGTGTCGCTCAGAAATTGAGGCCACGCAGGTTGTTCTTTTAAAGATGATAAAATAATAATCAGATTCTGGTATTTCACGTGACATTCGTAAGGATAACAAGATAAATGGTAGCTCTAGCAAGATTATATGATTAGAAGTTCAAATTCATTGAGGAAAAGGTAATGTCATGTTCAATATTGACTTCAAGTTCTAGGAATTTTTTTTTGAAAATGCATAGGATGACTACATAGTTTTAGTAGTATTATTGAAGTTGTAAAATGTAGGTAAAACTATTTTTTTTCCTGGGGATGGTCAGAACTGTAGAGGTCAAATGAGCGCTGAACTACATAGTTTTAGTAGTATTACTGAAGTAGTAAAATGTAGGAAAAACTATTTTTTTTCCTGGGAAAGGTCAGAACTGTAGAGGTCAAATAAGCGCTGAATTGTGGAGTTCATTTGCTTTGTTCATTAGGTTGAGTCCTCCACAAAATATGCATAAGGCATTCTTAATAAATGCACTAATTTACCTTGGATAAAATGAGGGTATAGAGCACTTCCATTCTATATTCGCTGTAGATAATCATTTTTTACTGTCAGATTAATTTGTGGCCATGCACCATGATCAAACTCAACATTTGGCTCATAAGATGAATTCATTCATAGTATATGGGGGTACAGAAAATTGTGATTGCCAGACTAAGACTTTGTTTGACAAAATTAATAATCTGATTAGCGGATAGTGGGTTGACTAACAAATAACAATTCAAGTATCGAATAACATTTAGATATTAGCGGATAGCAATTTGATTAATAAATTAAATAAAAGTGTTTGGTAAATATAAAAGTTGAACTAATTGATAACCACAAAATGACATAAATGGACTTAAAGATATAATTTATATTCTTATATGCATGGGGTATTTTGTTTTATTATAACATAATAACTAATTTATTAATTAATTTCAATAGTACTAGTTTATTTAAAATTTTTTTATTGCGTAATTTAAAACAATAAAATATGAGATCAAGTTTATTTTGATAAAAGAACATAGGTGTAATATGTAACATGGCATTTAAAAATAAGATAAATATCTTTTAGATGAAAATGAAAGGATATACTAGGAATAAAATATCTAGCCTCTATAAGCTGATGGGAGTAACCTATAACGTTTTTCCCTCTAATCACTAAACTCTATTTTTAAAAAGGTGTTTATCAAACACCTAAAATAGAATTTTGATTGAACACTCAAATTTTTGCACGCCATACATAACTTAAATAGTTTAATAAAACGGCTCAATTATGGTCATCAGACTATTCATTGTCTAATCACGATAAAACTCACTATTTAACTAACATCACAATTTGATACATGGATTCAAATTAATGGAACAATATACATAATGTTCTACATTGGATGAGAATGGTGTTGCTACACTCACATTTTCCTCATTTACCTTTTGCAGGTTGTTTAATTAATAATTTTGTTTAACTTCTCTCAAGAAATTTTATCCTTTCACTTTGTAAATTTGTATTGGAAATTTTTATGCTCTTCTGAAATTAAAAGGAAAAATTTGATGATACTAGTCAACTTAAAGCAACTTTCATTTAATGTTGCAGATATTTAGAAATCATATTGCACCTATAGGATTTTTCCTGGTCCTTCTGTTCTCTAGTCAGATTACAGCTTTAACATGGAGCATTGGCGGGAAACTGATCGTGCAACATTTTTTTGGTGCAAACCTCTCTGTTCATGTCCATAATCTCTTAGTTAAATCATTCTCTGTTATTTCAGCTTTTTATTATGCAAAAAGTTCAGATACTGAAGGAGTATATGAATTGCTCATCTTGTGCCAAGTGGTGCAAGCTATGTTTCTTCCATCATCTGTAATTCCACTGTTTAGAGTGGCATCATCAAGATTAATTATGGGAACCTTCAGAATCGCATGGTATCTTGAAATCCTATCTTTGCTGGCATTCTTAGGAATGCTGGGTTCAAACATCATCTTTATCACCGAGATGCTATTTGGAAATAGCAGCTGGACAGATAGCATTGGTGGAACAACAGGGAATACTAGAATAGTCTTATATGTTGCACTTATTGTTGTTGCTTGTGCATCAACATTTTTTACACTGTATTTGGCAGTAACACCACTGAAATCTGTGAGTGAAAGAACAGACACTGAATTGTGGATTATGCCCTCACAAAAGGATCAACATGGAGTGTCTGAGCAGGCAGGAGATAATGAAACAAATGAAGTATCCAATGATGAAAATAATAAGTTGTTGATGGAATCTTCTTGTGACAGCCCAATGGAGATCCATCAGGATAAATCAATGTTAGAATTCAAACTTGACCAACCTGATGTAGCAGTTGATTCAGATCAGGATTTCTATCAGTCTAATGATAGCCTCAATGTTGTTAAACCACTAATGGATTGTCCTGAAGAACCAAAATCTATCATAAAGGAGGACTTGGAAGTTGATGAGGTGTCTGCCGCAAGTTCATCAGATCCTGATATTGTTGAAAAAAATAATGTTGAGGATGTAATAGATAAAGACTCAGCAGTAGAGGCGCATGTTTGCTCAAGAAAAGATAGTCAAGGAATTGTGGAGCCTCATGTATCTCCCAAGGGAGTTGTGGCAAGTTTCACATCTGAGGATTCTGGATTTGTCAATGTTGTTAAGGAGAAATGTTCGGACACTGGCAATGGTAGCGAAAGCTTATCAAAATTCTCTGGATTAGGCCGTGCAGCTAGACGTCAGTTTGCAGCCATCTTAGATGAATTCTGGGAGAATCTTTTTGATTTCCATGGGAAACTGACACAGGAAGCCAATAATAAGCAGTTTGGTATTCTATTGGGAATAGATTTGAAAGTAGCTGGTTCTTCTGTGAACGTGAATGTGGAAATGCAATCCTCCAAACATTTATTTATGGATTCAGATAAGGAAACAATACCAAAACCTATGGAATATGGTTCCCTAAGGCAAAAGGTTTTTCCCAATAGAGACTTGGCTTATGCTGCACAGATGGGTTTAACATCTTGGTCTCAAAACACTCCTCGGTCAAATAGTAATCTGTATGACTCTTCTAGTAGCCCTTTTGCATCTAGAGATGAACTACATTCTAATGTACACCAACAACAGTATTTGGATTATAGTGATTATCAACCAGCTACTATTCATGGATACCAGATAGCATCTTATCTCAAAACAATAGGTTCAGGAAGAACACATATGTCACAAGACCCTTGGATGATTTCTAAGCCTGGTTCATCACCTTCTCAAAATCTTAGGGATTCAGTTATTTTCAAAAGGGGGGGACAAAATGGCCTTAATGTACTTGAACAATCTGGTTTTCAAAGTTCAATAGCATCACAACTTAACAAGGTACAAGTAGGAGGACCTTATCATGATGCATCCTCTTTTGACCTTGGTGAAAACGTCAGTTTTCCTTCATGCACAAAGAAATACCATAGTTCTCCAGATATTTCTGCAATCATTTCTGCTACCAGGAACTCCCTTCTGAATGAGGCAAAATGGGGAAGTCCAATTGTCTCTAGACCACCTCCGGTTAGCATGGCATCCGAACAATCACAGTATATTAGTCCCATCTCCAAAACTGGAGTCTCATTGCCCTTCAACGAGCTTTCTCAACACAAAGCCCACAGGGATGTTTTCTCACTTCATCAAAACTTAAGCTCAGACACAAGATCACTATGGTCTAAACAGCCGTTTGAACAATTATTTGGAGTAACGAACAGAGATCAAATTAGGGGACCTCAGACAGTTAGCCACAGATCCAGGAATGCTCCACCGGAGGTCTTCTCTTACTCACAGTCAGAGTCCAAGCTACTTCAAGCCCTTCGATTTTGCATTTTGAAGCTCCTGAAATTGGAGGGATCAGATTGGCTCTTTGGACAAAATGGTGGCTATGATGAGGAGTTAATTAATCGAGTTGCTGTATCTGAAAAGTTTATATGTCAAGGAGATGATAATGAAATGAATAATTTGTACTCCCATGTTCAATATCAATCTTCTGATCAAAAGATTGAATTAGTTAACAGAAAAGAAGGTGCAGATGTTCCTTGCAAGTTATCATTACCTAATTGTGGAGATAGTTGTATTTGGAGATCTTCACTAGTTGCAAGTTTTGGGGTCTGGTGTGTTCGTCGGATCTTGGACATGTCTCTTGTGGAGAGTCGACCAGAGCTGTGGGGCAAATATACATATGTCCTTAATCGCCTTCAGGTAACACTCGAACTCAATAGTTTTAATGAAATTACAGGATAAACGGCTATATTCAGTTTGAAACCATAGTTTATACAATTTGTTACTAACTGTCCTGAAACAATTTATTTTTTCCACTTATGTTAGTCGGTTCACAATTTAACTGATTAGCTGGGTTGAAAGAAGGTAAACAACCTATTTGATAGCCTAAAAAGCAATATCAGAGCTTTAAATTGTTGCAATAATGCACAGTGTTGGTTCTTGGTCGGCAGGATATAGTGCTGCTCCATGCCAGGTGGCTCAAGCATGTGCATTGACATGCATCAGCAGCATACTGATGTATGCCTGTCTGACATAGTAACATGACTGGAATCACGAATACACAAACTATATATCACAGATGATTTACCATACAATTTTGAGTAGGTTGATACTGATATATATCAATTTATATGCACTTCGATATGGACACTATTTTTGTGGTAACTTATCATCCATTTCACGAGTTTTCTTTTCTTTTCATCAAATGATCCTAACTGTATATATTCAGATGAACATGAATATTCTCACCAAGTATTTTATTTCATACAATGACATTGTTCTGCAACTGCATAAATCTGATCACCATTCTTTACTTCTTTTTGACTTGATATCAGCATCTTTCTCTTCCTTTTGTATTTGGGATCATGATCTTCCCAAAGTATTTGTTCAACTTATTATCATTATTTGTAGAATATCACCTCATCAGGCCTTAGAGATAATTGATTTCTTTTCCTTCTAAAAAAAAAGATAATTGATTTCTTTTAGTGAATTTGTTTTGTTGGAACTCTACATTTTGTTTATTCGTGATTCATGATTTCTTTTATTTGATGCAGGGAATTCTCAATATTGCATTTCTAAAGCCCCGGCATCCCATTAACATCTGTTCATGTCTTGAAGTGCCTGCTGAAGACATGAAAATTTTCAATCACTCAATGCAAACTGCATCTCTATGTAAAGTTGAGAACCCAATCAAGGGGTCCTTTACAACTGCAACCATGATCCTTGAGATTATCAAAGATGTTGAAATAGCAATCTCGGGGCGCAAGGGTCGGACAGGCACTGCAGCAGGTGACATTGCGTTTCCCAAGGGCAAAGAGAACTTGGCATCGGTATTGAAGAGATACAAGCGTAGACTTTTGAACAAACCGACAGGAACCCTCGAAGATACGCCATCTCGAAGGATCCCTTCCAAGACTGTATTCTAGTGTGCAGAATGATCTTCATAGTATATTGTTAATGGATTTTTTTATTTGGAGAACGCTCTCAGTGTTCATGTTGTGTTTCCGAGCGCTCCAAGTTTCCAGTCCCATGTATGTTGTATAAGTTTTAAGAGCCTGAGAAACTCATGTAATA
Source organism: Pontederia paniculata (assembly GCA_001647135.1). Lineage (NCBI taxonomy): Eukaryota > Viridiplantae > Streptophyta > Magnoliopsida > Commelinales > Pontederiaceae > Pontederia > Pontederia paniculata. The sequence continues at coordinate 8,326 of LTAE01004217.1, read as the reverse complement.
TATATAGGAACTGATGTATTGCGACTTTTGTGATGTTTTTGTTTACAGTTTCGCTTAGCAGTTTGCTTCCGATATGTGTTTCTCAATTGTAAGGCGTTTTTATACAAAAGGAGATTCATAAGCCTAGCATAAGAAAAGATAAAATAAATAAATAATTTTTTACTGGGTAGAATTTTTTGCTATATTGTCTATCGTTCGTAGTTTCTTATAGGCATAAATATTATCTTCTTCAAGCCTGTACAAGATGAGAAAGCCCTGACAGTATTCTGCTAATACATTATTACAGTTTAATTTCGACAATAATCTAGTTCCAGATTAAAAGTTTTATCTTTTCTTAAATATAATGCACTTTTCAAAGTTCAACCATGTTACTTTTTTTATTAGGGATCAAGTCATTTATCATTTGAAAAATATACTTCGTTTCTCTACTAGAAGTTATTAGTTTGGTTACTTTAAAGTGTCACACCATTTTTGGCTTAACTGGTGAAAATATCATTAACTTTGAGAGTTGATAAATTGAGCAAATAAATTATTTTGATCAGAACATACGGGCACAGTCCATAGTCCGAACCGTGTCAAGAGCTCAACGTAGGTAGTGTTCAAATTGAACATGAATCATCTTATTGACCCAAATTATTTAAATAATAAAATTTTATTTATTTTAAAAATAGTTGACACTTTAGAAGATCTCTTATAAATAGATAACTAAGATATGAGATAAGTCCTCACAAGATATTATTTTTCTTAAGCCTAAATTATTGAATTTTTTTTCCTCCTCTTCTATTCTTCTCCCTCTTGTTGCAGAGCTAAGAACTTGATCTCTCTCTCATGTTTCTCACTTTTTCTCTCTGTTTCTCTCTTCTAAACCTTTGTACCGAGGAGGAAACAAAGAAGATCGATGACAACACAAACTTCAAGAGAACGAAAGTAAGGGACTGCAGGAATGCGAAGAGCAAACAACCCAATGAAACAAATATGTATTTAGACGGATCCCCATTAAATATGCCTTTCTTGATAGATAACTGCTTGCTAGGTTTTTACCCTAGATATGAATAGTTGATTATTATGGATATGACTTTTGAATACCTGGTTAGTCTCTATATGCTAGCATTATTTGGATGTAATCATATGATGTTTTTTGTGCCAAAATGTAGATATAATTTATCCAAAAACAATGAAGTTTCAGCCCTAGTCAGTTGGATACAATGACCCACATCCATAGGGACAAAACCCTTAAATCACACGTAAGATATGACGCGACCTAAAGTGCTACCAAACATGACCCGCATCGCCCCAACGTGGAAAACATGTCTTGAATTATATTAAGAAGTTAATTGAATGATGGTCGGGACACGACCCACATCCTTATCAAATATGGACTTTGTCCGCCAAAGAAAAAAAATCCTTGAATTATAACGGTCGTGAAACACGACTTGAGTTATGTTGAACATGGTCCGCATGGCCTTAACGTGTGATGACAAAGAAATTTATACTCCAAAGGCAAGCCCAAACTCCCAAAGTCAAACCCAAACCCGCACTTTTTGGAAATATGATATGCTCGATTTCTATTCATTTCCATATTTTAATAATCCATCACCTTAATATTCAAATTTTGATACTATGGCTTGATTTGAGAGGAATCGTGATTATCTTTCCTATTTTGAGCAGTTGGAATCCGGGAGGATAAGTTAGCCCAGATATTTTGGTGGATTTTGCGAAGCGCAGGAGATCTTACTTGCCATAACAACTTAACCGAGATTTTACCTACCATAATAACCCAGTATATTTGAAAAAGCAAGCCTTGACTACCCCCATGTACATGTGTTATCTGTTTGGACTTGAAAGGTTGTGTCTACTCTTCTTATATATACCCTGAGATACGAGTACGTGATGAACTTGACACCCTAGGCACCCCACCAGAGTATTCTCAGAAGAAATGTGTGGCCTAGTGTGTGGGAACCCAAAACTTGATTACTCCTCTATCCACGACAAGAGTATTGCCGCACGAGCACCTCCAACATCCAAGCTAAGTATTCTCGAAAGAAAAGCAAGGCCCGTGTTGAGGGGATTAAGTCACACCCTTTCAAATCCCAACCAAAAAAGCATATGTTGATTGAGCTGAAAAATCTATAGTGTGCGAGGAAAAGGATGGGGTAGAAAACAATTGAGGGAACTAAGCTTAACTTTTACACCTCTTTTATGAAAATTTGACATCGAGTTTTTGCAGAGGAAGGGCCTTAGGTCTGAGATACAAGTTGAATGTAGTAGTTGGATAGGTTGGGGTTTGCCTATTTTCACGCCCTAAACATGGGTTTCAATTACCTTGTTTAGAGTCTTAATCGACTAATAACATGTAAATAGTTCTTTTGGGCTTGAAAATCCGACCGAACTCTTCCAACTCTTTGGTCTTAATTTCTCAAACTTATTTGCTTGAGGATAAGAAAAGGTTCAAGTTTGAGGGAATTTGATGATAAAGAAATTTATACTCCAAAGACAAGCCCAAACTCCCAGAATCAAGCTCGAACTCGCACTTTTAAAATATTATTTGCTTTATTTGTTTTGTTTTCCATATTTTAATAATCCAGCACCTTAATATTTGATTTTTTTTATATTGTGGCTTGATTTGAGAGTAACCACAGTTATTTTGTGCAATTGGGATTCGGGAAGATCATTAAGCTGGATATTCTAGTAGATTTTGGTTGCGCACGAGATCTTACCTATCATAACAGCCTAGCTCTTATCTTTCATAACAACCTAGTCTGAGATTTTAGGAGACAATTTTGGAAGTTCACTACCAACCTAGAGCAATTGGGGCACAAGACTAGAAGTTATTTAAAGGGACATCAGGCCGAACGCAAAAGGCAGGAGACTGGAAGACATAATTTTCTTTTGTGCTTAATTTCATTTTGGGAGAAAGAAACAGGTTATCTTCTATTTGAATTTTTGTTTGTCAACACGAAGATGTCCGACTAAACATCTTTCATCGAAATCTCGGGGGAACTTATGTTTTTAATTTAATCCGCTCTATTTTTTTATTTTCATGTTGATCGCCAACTTGATCTCGTGTTTTAATTTGAGAAGGACGTTTTTTCTATGATTTGTTATTTCTTGCTATCTCCTCTGATTTCTCCCAAGTACAACATTGCCCGTGAGAGTACTATAGTGTTGCCGCCTTCATACAGTGAGTTGAGAGACTACTGATGAAGTTTAGGAAATCTTAGTCCAGGCTTGCCTTCTGAATAGGTGTCGGCCGAGAGGCAACCCCTTCCTATGAAACCTAATATGGAGCGAACAACAATAAGGCTTTGGTGATTTATTGATTTGGATGGAGAGGAAATCAGGTTATGATCTTTATCCCGAGAGGGCTTTGAATATTTACTTGGGGAACTAATATCTAAATAGGGATATCAAGCATACGCCACAAGAGTGGGGGTTTGACGATTCAGTAACCACCACGAGAGTGGGGTTACTCTGATTTAAGGGAGCACTCCATACCGAGCCCTTAGATCCCCCCGGAGAAAGAGATTGATGTGATCCAAGAGGTTGTAACCTTCGAAACTTGGGCGTCAAGGCTTGAATACATTGTCAGGGATCAAGATGGGTAACTCTCCACTTCAAGAGAAATCGAGAAAACCTATGACTAGATTGTGCTTGATCAAGCTCTGAGCCTTCACCACTAGAGTAGGAAGATAAAGAGTACGATGATCACTACGAGAGTGAGATTGCCCTGATCAGGGTCATGACCCACGACAACAAGGGTCTTGGCTGCTTTTCAAGCCTTCATGTTAAAGAGCTAAGATATTAGATTTAGAGGTGAACTCAAGATTTCAGAGTCCCCTCATATTTAGATCTATCTCTTTTAATTTTCTTATTTTCTCTTTTTAAAAACTCATTTTACATTCAACTCATTACTACTCACTCCTTTTGGGATTGGGTTTGAATCTCCGATATCAAGCCCCAATCTAGGCATGATTGAGGAGAAGTGGGAATAGAGGCTAGAAGTCAAGTTTTCCCTATGGACGACGATTGTCGTATACTTGCGGCAAGAGGAGTATGCTAGGTTTTATAAATATTAAGATTTAAAGTGAAATTAAATTTATTGACTTGACCCAATTTTCACGCCAAATCCATGTTTCAAGCCCAAAGTCATTTTCTACCTTAACGCACGCTTCGCATCAACGAGTCGATATTATTTAAAATTATTTTAATTAAATAATTGGATAATAATTAGGGCATGATCTTCATCGGAGATCAGATTCCCAGATGTGACCCTTGAACATGCTCCACGTTCATCCCAAAATCCTAATGATAATATGCAACGCATGGACGATACACAACCCATGCCACACCTAAACGACCCATGTCGACGACCCGAACACGGTGATGTCTGCCGACTTGATTCGCGCTGCAAAACACGATCCGTGTTCTGATCCGACACGACCTGTGTCTATTGTGTAGCATAACTTGTTTCCTTTATTTTTCTTGTGAAGCTCAAATGACGAATTGATCTTATAGACACACACACACACACACACACACACACACACACACACACACACACACACACACACATATATATATATATATGTTATGCTATAATAAGGACTAATATGTTAAAAAGATAAGGGCCAACCATATTCACTAATTAAAAGTTGAGGTCACCATGCATTGCATTGTTGGGTGGCGATGAATCATCGCATTGTTCGGACCGATAGTACATCAAAATTATTTGGTCTTATTGTACAACATTCTCTCTATTATACAACAAAGAGGATTCTCGAGCATCTTCCTCTTCGTGATTTTTTTGTCATGGTTTGTGCACCACCACTAACCTTCTTATTGATGAAAGTACAAAGAGCTCATAAGTCATTTCGAAGTCACCCTCAAAGTTAATAATGTAATAAATCAAAGATAACTGGATAATCTGTATGGACTAAAGTATTGCATAGAAAGAAACCAGACATTAATCTAGAACATTGCATAGAAAAGGAACTAGAACATTGATCCAAAGCATTGCATAAAAAGAAATCAAGCTATTGCATAGTATTGTTGTAAGCCCAAGCCGAAAACCATAATGACAAAACTATAAAAATTTTTTAAACTTAGAGGACAGTTTCATAATTGTTTATGCAGAAATAATAATTAATAAAAAAATAGATTGCACCATCGGATGCGTGACACATGGCATGAGAATTTAATAAAAAGGGGGACGACATATTTTTCTCTCATTTCCCCTTCATTGATGCCTTCTCTTCGCATGCTGCCACCATTCGCACATGCACTAGGGCACGCCTGCTGACCATTGTTTTGACTCTGGTCCAACAATCAGAGGGTACGATAGTAATGAGCATGACGAGGCAGTTGCATCGACGTAGACATCGGGCGGGATCGTGCATGGTGCGCAACCAAGCTTGGGTTGCCTACTCTGACACACACACGATGAATTTTGGCCACTACCATCGGAGTCCTCTATCATTCCCACAAGTAAGTTAACTAGATCCACGACCCACTCTATAGGTGTGTTATTGAGGGTCGATTGAGACTTTCCTTATGTTTCTACAGTATGTCGCCACATCAGGGTTGCCGACACTAGAGAAGATAGATACAATTGGATCTCCTCTTTTCCTCTAGCGAGTGTCTGTTCATCTAAGCCGTCGATTGACAATTTCTCGATTAATTATCCTTATCGTGTTAATGAGTTTCATAAAGGCAACATTGTCGAGTTGTAGACGAAAAAGACGCCGAAGCTAGGAGGGACAACCGAGCAATGATACTCTTTTGTATTTTCCCATTTCGAGTTTTTGTTCGCTAGGGTGTTATCGGAGATAGAGAAGGAAAGAGCAACTATCCGGATGAACACGTGTTGTGGTAAACATTTTACCGAACACTCATAAAAAATCGTATGCGATGAATGTTCTGCCATGGTAAGTATAATTAGGGGTAATTATAGCTAATTTAGTGAATATTAATCTTATTTGGAGTTATTATAGTGTGAAAATAAATTAGTGAAAGAATGATCATTGATTAGTTGAGTTAGGATACAATGAATGTGACTGCTTGATATGTGAAGTAGTAGGATTACTTAGTGATTTGTTAGATGGTTATGTGACTAATGTATGCTGATGGATTAATTAAAGTGACTAATAACTAATAGCTAATTAGTCATGTTAATGGGGGACAAATAAATATGTTAGATTTAAGAGCAAATCAATTTGTTGTAGTTGATTAATATTTATTTAATGAAAGTTTCAAAACGTGTGCAAATGTCTAAATACAAATGATGATACTAATTAAAATTATTAAATTCACCAGTAGGCATACAACGATACCACATGTATATATAACCATATGCACATATATGAAAATGGATAAGTATGTCAATTGGAGAAAGTTCATAGTTTATAAGTGAAATAATAATGAGAGTTTAGTAATCAAGAATTAACTAAACGAAAATTTTAAACTTGTGAATTGAATGATAAGTGCCTATATGTATATATGCATAGGTGAACAATTGTGTATATAAACTAATAAATGTAAATGGCTGATTTGCAAGTTATATAAGAGATGTGCATAATTATATACACACAAAACCCTTGTTTAGTGCAATTATAAATTATAAAAATATATAAGTATAACTGCGCAGATGCACACACTTGATTGATCAAACAAGAAACCATAGATCATAGATGAATACACAAATATATTAAACATGTTGATTATCATGATCTTGATGGTATATTAGAACCATAATGATAAGATGGTACCATTAGTATGTAATCATATAAAGGAAAGAATGTTCCTTGATGACTATTAAATATGTAGACATGATAGATAAGAGTGCCTAAAAACATAATGGTGAATTCATATAAGTACAAGAGCTTTAAATTATCTAATAATATAGAAATAATAGAAGATGTTATAATGTAGTAGCTATGTGATAAAACTGCATTGAATATAGGCAATCTAATTCCTAGTTGCAAAGTAAGAGCCATTAATGGAATTTTATCATATATATTGATTAGATTCCTGATTATAGATTTGCTCGGACGCGAAGGACCCGACGAGATCGAGCGTATTTAAGGTGAGTGAATTTCATGATCTTATATATAACCACATTATTAGTGATTCAGTTAATCATTTATTTAGCTGATGTTATTAATTATGTTAATTAATAATGTGATTGTCTTTTGAGCAATTGCCATGATTTGCATGATTCGATTTTTTTGATGTCTTTATGGATTTTGTTGTATAATTTCCATGAATTCAGAAGTTGTGTTGTTGATTCCTTATCACAAAATGTTTCAGATGTATGATTGCGTAGTTGTTATGAATCCCACATGGAAATCTATATTTTTAAATATGAATTAATATCCTAAATGATATCATGCATTTGCATTAGAGTATTCATGGTGGCTCGTATAGGAGCGAGGAGATGACTCGCGTGAGAGCGAGGTGATTTACTTATGCTGGATCATGGTGACGAAAGATTCATTTGCAAGCACGGGCTACAACTATGCGGGTTGTTTGATCTCTCGTGGAGGATGCTGTGATATAATATGATGAATTATGGTAACATGAGGGTCATTTATGAGCACGGGCTATGGATGTGCGAGCTATTTGACCTCTCATGAAGGATGACATGATGTTTGTGTGTTGGATTATGGTGATGAGAGAGTCATTTGCGGGTACAAGCAACGACTGTGCGGCTGTTTGACCACTCGTTGAGGACAAGATGTGGGACCATTTGGGGTTGTTTGATCTCACTCTTGACTAATATGATGAGATGTGCTCATAGATGGTGCGTAGTGTCATGACACATAATTATTGGATCACACATAACATGTTTTAACTTTATATCTGAATTGCAAGTATTTTTATACAAAATAAGCTATGTATGACATGATGATACATTTGATGATGCATTTCGAGATGTGATTTCTCTTCGATCTTATTCTTCGGCTTTCATAGTTTGTGGAATCTTTATTCTTACTGATTCTTTCATGCTCACCTCTTTAGTTGTTATTTTTTTTATGCTTGTTGGTGAGGAGGAGGTGATGCTTCTCATGGATGCCTGTTAGCTTTGCATGCTCATCGGGCACGTAACAGGAAAACTAATTAGAACTATATGTGTGTAATAGATTGGAGAGAATGAATATATTATTCTTTCCTATTCCTTCAGAACATAGATTCTTTCATATTCATTGTGAACCCTTGTGTGTAGTGTCTATTGGATGTGATGGAGTACTATTCGAGACATCTGACCCATTTATTTTTAGTATATTTCAGTTGAATTTGTAGGATCGGGATGGCACCAAGAGGGGGGGGG
>LTAE01004216.1:21166-33458 GCA_001647135.1 Pontederia paniculata | reverse complement strand
TGTTGGTTTACAAATGTTATGCATTTTTTCGTTTGACTGAGATGGGGACACGAGAGATTGAATATGAGGTGCTTTTTCTTTATAATTGACTAGTTAATTTGCCTTTTGGCAATTTTGTTGCTTAGAAATAGTAATTAAATTAAAATAAATACAGAAACTTGGACAAAATTTATGAAAATAATTTCACAATTGGTACTGATTAACATTTTTAATAAAAAAAATATAAAATTAAAATACATATTAATATTGGTACATGAAACTTATAAAAAATTAGAACGAACTATAATATAAGATATATAGTCCATAATTACTAAAGTAACCATATATTATCATTAGGTTCTATTTGGCATGTCTTTAAATTAAAGTATTTTGTAGTGTATTAATTAAGACTAATATTTTTATAATTGAATCGTACGTTCAACTGAATTGCTATTAAATCGATTTGACAGAAATTTTATTAAAATAATATTATTTATAATGATTTATTATATATATAGCATAACTAGTATTATGTAATATATAGAAATGTATTAATACCTTTTAATAATTAGATATAATTAATATAAAGTATTATTTATTATATATTTAAAATGTCAATGCTTATCCAAAATAATTATTGTTGATATATATTACGTAATGTATTGATGTCATATTAATTTATTTTACTTTTAACCACATATTAATTTTCTTCTAAGTTTATTTTATTTTGTTTCTTTTTATATTCTTTCCTTTTTTTATTTTTCCTAACAATTCTCCTCCTATGTTCTTTTGACCTTTCCACCCATTTCCCCTAATGTTTTTATTTTTCCTTTTTTTCCTTTTCAATTTCTTACAATATGTTTTCACCTTAATTTGAGTTGAACATTTTTCTTGAAATTATTTATTATATTTCAAAAAATTAATACTTACAAAAAGTCATGATGATTGATATATAATTATTTATATAATATTAATAATGATTTATTAATTATCTTAACTTGAACTATAATTAACTTTTTTTTTATTTTACTTGGAATTATTTTATCTCCACATTTTTATTTTTATTTATTTTCCTTATTCACTCTCCTTTCATTATTTCATATTTCCACTTTTGTTTTTGCCAATATTTTCGTTTTATAAACTTTAATGTTTACCTAAAATCATGGTGATTGATATTATTATTATTCTAATAATTCAAATTAATGCTAACTTTTTTATCATTTTATTTAGCTTTCATTTATTATAATATCTTTCCTTTTTTAATTTTCATTTGTTCTCCTTATTTATTCTTCACGTATTCTCATTTCCAGTTTTGTTTTTCTAGTTATTTTCCTTTTATAGCATCATTCCTTCCATTTTTATAAAAAAATTGTTTTGATTTGGTTGTTTCCTAATTCAAATTCAAACCGGTTTTTTTCCGGTTTATCGGTTCACTAGTTTTTGCTGGTTCGATCCGATGGCCTTCCCGTTTCGAGACTGAAACCAGATCGAATATGGCGCCGGTTCGTGGTTGAAGCGGTCAGACCGATCGATCTGATCTGATTTTAATAAAATTTAATATTATTTAAAATATTTGATAAGTATAATTAATACTAGCAATAAGTAATTAAAATTCAGCATTTTAAGACGCTTAAAATATCATGTTAAGTTAAAATTTATTTTCAAATATAACATCAAAATATTTCAGTATTATTTATTATTTGTATAAATATACTTATTCTTTTACGATCATTTTATTATTTATTACTATTTTATTAATTATAAATAATTTACTTAAATATTTATTTCAATATTATTTCTTAATATTAAAATACTTAAAATAAAATAAATTATTTAATTTAGGATACATATAATAATTCAAGTTATTTAAATAATTACATATTTATTTAGTCATTTTATATTTTTAATTGACATTAATTAAATAGTTTTATTAAATTTAATAATTAAATTGCTACTAATTAATTATTAATATTTAATCGCTAATCATTGTATGCTATTAAAAAACTTAACATATTAATATTTCTTAATCAACCATATTGCGTTTCTGTTAATTAATCCAGTTACGCCCGACAATTGTTACATCGGTTTTTTATATGCATATATTTTCCTACACTGCGACACTATTTCTCATGTATTGTCTCCACTATGATAGAAGGATTCCGATAACACGAAAGAAATAATATATAAGACTTGCTACACGTAACTTCATCTGAAATGTCTGCCATATATTCATTAATCTCTTAAAATATGTATAACTAAATAACAGAAATATTATTATTAAATATCATATATATATAATATTATATATATATTGGTGTCTTATATTAAAATCAATACTACTTAATTTGGAAATCATTTTTATTTTCTACTTATTCTAAAAATAGAAATATGAGGAAATTGTGATAAAATTTAAATATATAATAAGATTTAATATTGGAATTGAAGAGAAAACTATAATGAAAAACGATAATATTAAATTTTATTATTAAATTATAATGTATTAAAATCTTTTTAGTGATGAGATACATGAATAGTGATATTGTAAGTGAACAAAATATATAAATGTGGGGCTCTATTAGGAGTCTTAAAATAGGAAAAGAAAAAAAAAATATAAAGAGGTTAATGAAAAAACTCTTATCTTGGGATCAAGGCTGCTCCCGTTTAAAAATAAATAGCTCAATCCACTAAGCTAAAGCAATAATATGCGAATAAAATATCACTATATAATATTTATGCCAAATTCTATTGGGTGCATTTGCAACTAATGCGAATTTGTTTAGCTCGTCTTTGCTTTTATACAAAATACTAAATAATAAATTGAGAAAATACAAAATAATAAAAAATTGAACGGAAATTAACTTAGTATAAATTGTCTGATTGAAAAAAGTTTATGATGAAATCGGATTGATTTTATACTCGAAATATTAAGTTTAGGTATTGGGTTTAAAAGGAAATTTAAAAAAGTAATTCAAAAAAATTGTATGAATATACTAGCAAGGTCAGAGTAGACGATAAAGAGCTTCATCTTTAAATTTTGAGTTTAAATTTTTTAAATAAAAAAATTCTATTATTAGCTTCATCCATTATTATTTTGTGTCTAAATCGAGGAAATTAGTTGTTCGGGATACGCGGAGGAAAGAATATAAGCAATCCTCCGTATATTAATTTTTTGGGTATATATATATATATATATATATATAAAATATTAGGGGTGTTCACTGAGTCGGATCGACCCGATGAACCCAACGATCCACCCAATTTCAATTGGATCGGGTCGAATCGTTGGTCGGGTCGAACCTGAACCGATCCGATAATAACCCGATCATTAATGAGGTGGATACGGATTTTAATTTTTCGAACCCGATCAACCCGATGACCCAAACTTTTATATATTTTTAAATTTAAACTAATTTATTCTTAATAAAATTTTAGATTACTTTAAAATTAAAATATATTACAAATTTATGCTTTATATCCTTTAAATCATTATAAAATATTTAAAAAAATATGTTTTTTATTTTTTAAAATATAATTGATGTTAAGTATTATAAAAAAATAATTAAAAATATATAAAAAAATTTAATCGGATAAACTGATGATCCGACCCGATCTAATTCAACACAATGAAAGTCGATTTGAATCTGATTAGATGACTACTTTGTCATCAATTCGATCTAACATAATCCGAATAAAATCAATCGGATTGAATCGAATTTGAGTTAGGGTCAAATAAATCGACTCGTGAACACCTCTATATATATGTATTGCATAAACAAAATACAACTTGTTACTTTTGGGAACAATTATGAGGCCTTTTCTAATTATATGTGTTGTCACGTTGAATATTAATATTAGAGACCCCAAACAGCGTCAAGAAATCCATCGCCATCAAAGTCATTTTCAAGCTGCATTACTATTGCCATTTCAGACACATTGCATGCTTAAACTTATGCTTAATTATAAATAAAATAATATTCATACAACTCTCCGGAGGCATCAAGGGTCAAAAGCAGCTGACTCAGGATTCCGAATATTATAAAACTTTAGCTCTCTCGTATTTGTAAAGAACTTTAAATTATTTTTTTCTACTTATGCATAGGTCCCAAGTTAAAATTTTATATTATTATCGGATTTGACTAATTTAATATCATCACCACTTAAATTTTGGGTATATTTTAAATTTCTCACCTCTAATTTTAAATTTTATAATATATATTTTATTTTGTTATTTAATAATTTTAGATATTATTGCATCAAAAGGTTTGGGTCTTATGTCAAAACTGATATTACTTTTTTTTTCTGAAAAAAGTTTTAGAGTGATTTTTAAATATAAAGAATCATAAAAAAATGTCGAATTCGATTCTGATCCCAAAAATTTATCTTACCTAACCTCAAAGTTGTATGAAAAAATAACTAATAATACAGAAATATATTTATAATAAAATAATTGATTGTTTTCTTAAAGCAGGAAGTCTAATCCCAAAATTTGCAATAATTTTCAGTGTGAACTTCCCATTTTACCAAATTTATTATCGATTTATGTGAAGTTATTAAATGTTAAGAGTTTCCATAATTAAATTGATAAACGTAAATGAAAATTTACCTCTAAAATTTGTGCTATGAATAATAGTAATAATGATAATAATAAAAGCATTAATAGTACAAGAAACCTTTTTTTCCAAATTTTAATTACCATAATTAATAATACACATGCGTTTTTTTTCCAGCTCCTCATGTTTGTGTGTGGTTTGGTTTGGTCAATCTTCCCTATTTATTTATTTATTTATTTACCTTTATATATATTTCCTGCAACGCCCTCCACCTCCTCTCCTTCCTCTCTCCTCTGTGCCCCGCTTCTCTCTCTCCGCCACTTCTCTCTCCTCCTTGGGAGCCCTCCTCTCTCTCTCTCTCGCCCTCATCCAGTAACGGAGGCAGCCAAGGTAAAGAACCCTTCCTTCCATGTCTTCCGTTATGAGATGTATAAAAGGCGTTTCCTTCTTTATGATTCTTCGAGGTCCAGTTCTCATAAAAGTTGCGTTTTTTTTCCCTCTTGTACCGAGAGGTATTTGCAAACTGGGTTTTTTCTGCTATTTCCTCATCATGGTTTTGATAAAGATTAGGTTTTTTTGTTCGTCATATTGTCGCTTCTCTGTGTCTCCGGTGCTCGAGTTTGAGGATTTTTACGGTTTTTTTCGTACGAAGAACTGCAAAAATGATTTTTTTTGCTGTTTGCGGTTGCGCCTTGATTTTGTTCGTCGATGTGACTTGATACCTAAGCAGAAGGCGGGGATTTTTTTTACCTTTGATAAAAATAGGATTTTGTTGCTAAAATTGGTTAATACTGAAATATCTATACTTGTATCCTTTTCATCTGAAAAAGTTGCAACTTTTCGAGTTTGCTTCAGATTTTTTTGGGTGTTCCTGAGTTTAAACTGAAATTTGTTTATTTGTCTCTTGGAATGTTTCACGAATCCTGAACAGTTTTCTTTGCCTTGTTATAATCAGAAAGCGTTCTTCCTGCGGATCTCTGGAAGATTATATAAGCAAAGATGAACCACTTTGTGATGCACCGGAACGCTTTTGCCTCCTGCGACGAGATGAGGGCTCCCTTCGGCGCTGCTGCGCCTGTTTTCTGCCCCAAGCCCCGGCGAGTCGTCCCCCTCGCCGATCCAGTTGGTAGCCTCTGGTGGCACTCGAGGTATTCAATTTACCATTGTTAGAACAAAAGTAAAAAAAAAGCACGAATCCTGTTTGTATTTATGTCTCTTCACCAGATCTTAAAGTTCAGTTCTTCTGTTTGTGTTTCAGTCATCAGGTTGATATCTGTGATCAAGAAGATGGAACAGAAGTCCTTGATATTTTCTATGCAAAGGTATGAATATTACCTCGTCTTCATTCTCGGCAAGATTTATAGATTACCTTTCTGTTTTTTTATTGATTTAATTATGTTATAATCATGTTTACTGTAAACATATATTTCAAATATATGTTTTAAGCAAATACTTCAAATATATAAAAAATCGAGTTCAAGGTTGCACTTGTTATTTGTTGGATCTTCTGTTAATTCCTGTCGATTACTTCATAAATTAAATCTTCAGCTTATGTCTATCTGCTTTGGTTATAATTAAGTTTCTCATGCTTGTTATATATCTATTTATATCTATCTATCTATCTATCTATATATATATATATATATATATATATATATATATATATAGTGGGTTACATGCTTGTCATATATTTTACTTGTGACCTTCTGGCTCACCCCCGAGCCGAGTATCGAACCCGGTCATCCAGGATGAGCGTTTCGGCGAGGACCGTCCTCCGGCTCCCATCCCTGTCCCAACTTTGCCACTGATCCAGGCCAGCCCTTCTCCGCTATCTCCGCGGAAAGGATGTGTTCGAGCCAAGTTCAGCCTCACGCCGGCGACTGTTCGAATTGAGGGTTTTGATTGCCTCAACCGTGATCACCGGGGCTGCAACAGCATCACTGCTGTGGCTTAAATAGCTTCTGCACATATATAACCCACACCCTGTGTGCTCCTCTTTCCTTTTGGAGCACTTTGAGAGAAACCGAAAGTTAAATTAAGCTACAGTTAGGTGCCAAGCAAAGCCAGAGATGAAGGTCCTCAAATGGAGAGAGATAAAAGGGGTTTCATCTTTGCTGTACATTGCCAATTAGCTAAGCTATCTTTTTTTCTTTCTCTATTTGCAATTAATAGTTTTATTGTATATATGCAATAAGGGGAGAAGAGAGGAAGGTCTTAAAAGTGACAGTAAAGAAGACAAGCAATCTTTTTTGTTTTCTTTTTGATCCTACACATAGCTGTTAGAATGATGGGGGAGGAGAGGAAGTACTGTTTGGCAATGGAGAGCTTGCCTTGATGTATGTTTCTCTTTTAAGTTTAAATTTCCAAATGGAATATGTACAAAGAAGTGAAAATGAGTTTTGGAGTCGTGCAATCTGTAAATATTTTATGTAAAGAAGATGGTTGCATCATGTCATCCATGTTTGGCTATCTGACTATATTTGTTTTTGTTCCCTCTGTTTGTGCCCCAAGTTCTTTGCTTTTTACTAGTGGTGCCTCATTCCATTATTTTCTGTCATCCCATTTGCTTTGGGACATTTAAAGTTGCACAAAGTTATCATTCAAAATGATGCCCTACCAATAGCATATGAACAAGTTCCAACTTTGAAAACTATGCAAGTCATGGTAATTTGTTCTGGGAGCAATAAGTATAATAGGAAGTGGTCATTGGTTTGGGAAAGTTTGGTAGGTGGTGCATCCTTGGTTGGTCTGAAACATCATCCCATGCTACAACTAAGTTGTAGTTGGCAACTTTGAAGGTTTCAACTCATGGAGGATGTGGATGGCCCACAGTATTGATCATTTGATGTATGCTTGTGACCAAAACAGTTGTATTTGTACTGTGTTGGTCATTAATGGATAACACCACCACTTCATCAATCTGCTGCCTTCTTTTGCCTGTTCAGATATGAATGCTGAGTTGTATTGGCAGATGGCAGACACTGTGATGGTCCCTTGGCTCCTCTTCTGAGTTGAGAAGTATCAAACATGAGGGCCCTCTGCAGATGCTGCTGCTGGTGAAGAGAGCTATTGGCACCCAGAGCTGTTCATTTGCCGGAAAAGAACAAGTTCCTTGCTGAAACTTTTCAAAGAGACCTTCAAACTGGTAAGAAAAAAATCACCAGTGCATAAACGAACACACATCCAGTTCAAACCTCCAATCCTTATGATCTTAACATAAAAAAAAATGAATATAAATGTGAAGAAATGATCAAAGAACAGGGAGGTCAACGTGTATGACCTTCTGGAAATACATACCCCAGTTTTGTAATCTTATTTGTGCGTTGCTTTTTCCTAACAATTGTTTCAGTGTGACACAGGAGACCTTGTCAAACAGCTCATGAAAAGTCACACAGATGCATCAATAATTAATAATTCCTGTGGAGTCGACTCCATTTGTTTGCTCGATCATATCCACTGCAAACATGCTTTATTATTTCCTCTAACACTCTGTCAGTTATATATTTTATAATTTAATTTTAAATTATAAATTTATTTGGTTCATGAGCTTATCTTCGATTCAATTATTTCATCATATTCAATAAAAGGTCTGAACTTTATTATTCAATTATTTCATCATATTCAATAAAAGGTCTGAACTTTATTATGTATTAGTTATAAATTATCGTTGTTACCTTTACCTATTTAATATAAAAAAGGATATTAAAAAATAATAATATGACCACAATATTTTATATTCATTAGATTATAATCAAAATATCATCTATACCGATAAAATAATTTCATAATTATTAAAAAAATAAGTTGACTATAAAAATAAGCACTCGTTCTCGGGCAAATTAGCATTGCGATGAAAAAAATGCAGCAATTAAGTACCTTGGACACTTCAAATGATGATGACATATGAGATGTACATCTCAATATTTAAAAAAAAGTATCAATTCTCTAATCCATACGGACCGAAAATGAAAAGTTGGAGGGGGGAGGAGGTCTATACATATAAAAGTAAAATAAAAAAATTAGGAGGGACCAAAAATTGAACCCTAAAGACCTCAACATAACACTCAAAAATTCTTAACCACTACAACAAATAAATAACTTTGCTCTTTTTTAGCACTTATTTTATATATTGATTGTATCTATAGTATATACATAGTGTAGGTCCGCCCCTGGCACGGGTTATAGATTAGAGTCTCAGTCTATCATCAACTTTGACTAATTTGATATTCGCCTCGGATCACACATTTATGTTAGATGAGACTGTCAACAAAAATATTTTATATAGGGAGTAACTCGAATAATAATCTTTTTTTAAGTAATGAAAAATTACTTATCACTTCATCGTAACTCTTAATAGTATTTATTAGATGTGTTAAACCATGAGAAAGAGAGAATTTATAATCATCACCGAGTTCACTAATTTAATATTCATCAAAATTGTATATTTAATTATGATGAGCGAGACTCTGGTGTATGATCGAAATTGAGAAAATAGAGAGAAAAAAAGGAGGGTTTTGTGGCCACATGTGTCGCTGTCTTGAGGTCAGCTGCAAATTGGAAATGGGAGCATGCATGCATCATAGTGGCCTGTGGAGCATATACTTGCTTTTGGGGCCAAAAGATGGCAAGTTGGGCACGAGTCTCCGATTCGGACGGCGATTTGGGAGGCCATCAGATCTGCAAAAGAGCGACTGCTGTGTCCTATCTCTTTTTTTCTTTTCTTATTATTTTTTTTCCGATGAATCTACCTATAAAAAATGATTAATTGATATGTACAATTATTTAATATCCGACTAATATGATCTTGGAGAATAAAAACTATGTTTCAACAAAAAAAATTAATGCAAAAAATTAAATTCAAAATTATTAATATTTTTCAACCGGACTTTTTGCGATCTAAATTCATCATTTTTTAAATTATCTATCTGATTAATCTGTCCAGACGAATACAACGAATAATCTTTTCAAAATTTTAATTTAAAATTATTAACTCTAATTTTATTTTGCGACTATATGAAGGTATTAATTTGTGTACATCACGCTTCTCCATCCACTTTATTCTGTTGGCTGATGCCATTCGGTATGTGTCGTTCGCTGCACCTTCTCTGCAACTTTACCCCTTGGGCCACTTCAAGAGGAGCACAAGATGCAGCTTCCCTTATTCCTTCCTCTCTCCTTCTCTGTTCCTTTCCCTTTCATCACAAAGAATTATACCTATATATATTAAAATTTTCATCCTCATCCTTTACAAATCTTTCGCTTTCTGCACATTTATTTTAACTCGTGCTATGCAACGAATGTTCAGGGCTGTAATATATTCTAATTCGGTCCTAATTGTAGAAGTGTATGGTACCACTTGAGAGATTTGGATGAGAGACTATTGTTAGGCTCCTTTTCAATTGATCATAAATTTCTCTCTCCTTTTATTTGGAACTCATTGAACCAATTTTCATTGTTTCGCTAAATTATATCATTGTTTATACGCATTTTCCTACATATATTATAAAGTCAATTCAATAAATAATCAACATACTATTAATTATGATTTGATTTTATGTTTACGATTTCTATATTTATCTTTTGTGTTGATATGATTTTAATTCATTCGAATATTAAATTTATAGATGTTAATAACTTTAGACAATGAATTCTTGATCGTGCAAAAGAAAATTATAATAGAATGTTTCAAACTAAGATGAAACTAAAATAAATGCCTAAAACTTTCTAAGTTTCAAATAATTGATTCACAAATTCAGTTGTGCGTTTGCTAACTATATCATAAAATTAGTATTAGTTAATAACTAATTGAACCATAGCTCATACTCACAATCTTCAAGATAGATTAACTGATATTTTGTCTCGTCATTGCAGAAGTCAAGGTTTTGCGAACCAACAAGTTATTAAGAAATGATAAATTTTCGTGAGAATTTCATTTAGACATAAACTAGTCGAAGTGAATCTTAAAAAAATTATAGTGATAATCAAAAAAGAAAATTATTAGGATCTTATCATAATTGTTAATTGTCAATGGTTATTTTATGTATTTTTATTCTTTTTAAAAGAGGTTATAGCGACTAATTTATTTTGAATTAGAATGTTAAAATTCTTGTAACAATTTTTTTTCGTAAGTCATAATATGAATTAAGTAAACCATTGCTTAATAACCTCGCTCAAGGACGGAGTCAGGATATTATTTAAGGAGTGCAAAATTATAATATTACTTTTTTAAAAAATAAATAACAAATAAGAAAAAAATGAAAAATAATAAAGTAAGCATAAAAGAAAAAAATAAAGAAAAATGAAGATAAAAGAGATTAAACCTAAAATCTTTTGATCCTTGTTGCAAGATATTTTTGTCTAACCAAAAATAAATATACCTGAAATTAAACTATTCATAAAAAAAATAAACATTATCTAGAGAGTGTGAGTGCACCTTCTTAGTTCCGCCCTTGACCTCGCTTTAGTTTACTATGTAGTTAATTTATACATTCATACTTTACCAATATATGACATGCAGATCAAGCAGGTAGTTCCATTCACCTTTTTACGACATTATTAACTTATGGGCATAGGTAAATATTTGATAATTCATTTTGTTTTTTTTTATAGTGAATAATACACGCACACTCTCGTGGACTTTGTTGTGTGATACATAATAACATTTGTAGCCACAATGACATAAAAGACGAAAAACAGTTTACGTGGGGGGTCTGCATTGATACTGTTGAACAGGAATTATATAGCCCATTGTCCATTGGGCGTGGTTGAGAAGTCCATTCCATGCATATCCCGAGTTTAGCTTACTGAATTTCGTAATGAGAAAAGTTTCAAAATTGAACTCCTAAAATTCGTTACAAAAATTATTACATATTTTTCATAAATATTTAATTTAAAGGTAAATTAAACTTTAAAAAGGAAAATTTAGAGTTTAAATTAATAAAATTAAACTTTAGCCGACTTAATTGATAAATTAAACTTTAAATTTAAAGGTACGAAAATTAATAAATCCGAGTCCAAAATAATGAAAAAGGAATAAACTTGAAAAACATGGTTCGGATACACAACAAAACATTGTGGTTGCTGAAATTTCATTTTCTTCTGCCCAAGGGCTCCTCGAAAATTCCATTTTGGGGCCATGCATTTCAAACCTTTTTCTTTTTGTACATGAACTATTAATTTGAATATAAAAAAAAGCTACAGACAGACCTCGGCAACTTGTTGAATCGCAAACCGGTCAATTATTTTTGGATTGGCGTCATCGAAATAAATAGCCTTTAAATTAGAGATAAAGAATCAAAGATAAGATTTTGGGTAGCCGCTACCAAGTTGTTATCTACTACTTGTTGTCGCGCATCTTTTACTTGAGGCGGAAGCTAAAACATCCGACAAAGGATCACTTCAATACGTTGATAAAAAAAATAATGTTGAAATGAAAATATAAAATAATTTCTAATTTAATAAAAAAATATAATATGCGATAACTAAATTTTTGAATATCTTGGGCTTAAGGAAGCTCTTCTACGGGGATGGATTCAGTAAGAAAAAATAAAGGATTAAAAAATTAGGAGAACAAAATATATAATAATAAATTATAAAAAATGAAAGAATCTAAATTTGAACTCTAAACCTCTAAATATTAATCAAAATCACATATCCATTATACCAATTAAATAATTATAATAATTTATTAATATTTATTTTATTTATTGATTTTAACTGCTAGTATATATATATATATATATATATATATATATATATATATA
>LTAE01004216.1:7551-21055 GCA_001647135.1 Pontederia paniculata | reverse complement strand
CTTAGTGTATATATATATATATATATATATATATATATATATATATACTTTATATATATATATATATATATACTTTATATACCGAACTGAGGAGACCGAGATCTCCCGAGGTATATGTGGGTCCGCTCCTGCTCTTATATAAAACAAATTATACATTATGCCTAAGATTTTCGATTATATATTTATTTGGGTGACTTATTAAATTTTTTTATTTATCATATTTGAAATAATATTAAAAATATTTATATTATTTGAATATAATACGTAGCTTCTCCTTGCATATATATATATATATATATAATTTTAGAATTTCTATATTTTATTTGAAAATAATAATTGAAGTCATTAGAAGTATGGACAAATACTTTTGCCTCTCATTATAAACACCAGATAAAATTATTGGGCTTTCTCCCCTTTGTCAAGAGAGCGCACCTCGTGCCCTCATCTGTACATAAATTTACATAGAATATTTTAGAGTAAAATATTTGTGCAGCGCTGTAAATTACAGCGCGACCCATCTTCTCTCACATTTGCATGTATACATATTATTGGGCCTGTGTACACAAGCCCACATAAGTGAATATGCATAAAAATGTGAGGAAGATGGACTCAGCAGCATCATTGCCCCCAATATTTTATTATTGATAAATAAAATAATATATTATTCAATAACTAATTTTTTGAGATATCTATTTGTTGTGTATAAAAGAAGTATTTAGCAATATTTTCAAAAAAAGTTTAAACCAATATTTTTTAAAAATTATTATTATATTAAGAAAATTATTGTTTACCAAAAATCAGGATGATTGATATGTTATTATTTACAGAATACTAGTAATATTATATTATTTATTTCAAGTCAAATTCTTACTACTTTCCTATTATTTTACTTAAAATTCTTTTTTTAATTTTTTATTTCATTTCTTTTCCTTATCTGCTCCCATTTATTTTCTATTTTCAATTTCTTCAATTATTTTCCTTTCATACAATTTAATGCTTATAAAAATTATGATGATTGATATGATTATACTAATAATCATTTATTAATTATTTTAATTTAAATAATTGATTTATCTTTCATTTATTATCATATCTTTCTTTTTTTTTTACTTTCCATTTTTCTGCGCATTTATTCTCCTCCCATATTTATTCTTATTTTCAATTTTGTTTTTGTTGATTGTTTGCAATTAATTTCCTTTTATAACTTTTTTTCTTTCATATTTACAATAAATTTTTAGTTTAGATTGAGTTTTTTTTTCAAATTTGAAGTTGAACCCAATGTTTTATCGGTTTGTCGGTTCTTTAGGTTCCACCTTATTTTATTCGTCCAATGCTCATCCTAAATTTGCACTCAAATAGGATCATACCAAGCATCGGCTCGCGATTGAATTAGTCGAATCTACGATTCGATCGATTTTAATAACATTAATTATTATTATAAAATAATATAATAATAATGAATATGATTGTTCATATCTAAACATTTTTTTACAAATATTATTTTTATTTAAACATAATGCTCGACTTAACGAGGGCATGCTATGTCACACTTTGAAATTCTCCTTTAATTAGTATAGGCACCATGGGTGAAGACACTTCACTTTTTTTCATATAATTTACTATGATACGAATAGATGCTTATTTTTTTATAATTATTATTTCAATATATTTTATTTTTATATATTTTCATCATAAAACGTATTATTTTTGACAATATTTTTATGAGTTAGTTGTTTAATAATTATGTTATGGTATAGATAATATTGTGTTATATTTTGAACCACACGATGCTATTCTTGATATTTAAATGTAATCAATATATATAAGAATTATACCTATATATATTANTTATCATAATAAGTATATGGAATGAATGAAATTTAGCTTCTTTTCGTTGCAGATAACTTTCTATATTTTATTTTTATCTTATAACCATATTTTATTTGTATAATAATTAAATATTAGGAATATGTAAATTATTTTTTCTAACATTAAATTATTTAATAATTAGATTACAATTAATTATACTTTAAACACATTATATGATAGTAATTATTTAATATCTTCACTTTTCATAATGTTATTATCATAAAATAGACAATATTCATGGCTCCACAAAAGAATACATTTAATTACTCTTCATAGACTACTCATTCTTCTTCCTTTCAATTTAAGTAAATTATTACTTATAATTTATTATTTTTAATGGTATTATTTAATCATAATTTAGTAAAAAAATAACATTGATTACAGTTTTTTTTAATAATTTATAACAAATGTCACATTAAAATATATTTGAGGAGGGGCCGCGAGCCTCTGACTTAGGCCCGAGCCTTTTTTATCACACGACCTTATACAGATAATTATCTTCCAGCAATGCACAGTCTTCCTTTTTGAAACACATATTTTCTCCTTTCATATGGTTCACTTCAAATATGAGGGCTAATACAAGTAATATCAATCAGTAAATATTTATATTAATATTTAAATGTATTTTTTGTAATACAATCTAAGAATAGACATATGGGAATTTAGGAACATGATACTTGACTTCTTCTCCTTGTAGGATAAGTAGCTTTTATATAGATATTTATATATATTATCAAATTGATTAATAATTTGTTAATTTTAATAATTATAGCTTGTTTTCATAACTTTGCTAAAAAATGTACTTTTAATTCATAACACTCCTTTTAGTAATAAATATAAATAAAGCATCAAAAGGTTTTTGAATATTGTTATTATATGGGTGTATAAATCTCTGATGACATATCTATTATTCGTATGTGAATCAATTTAGATATTTGAGTTCGAAATGATTTGGAAGAGCATAAATAGGATTTTTATCTCTTTAGAGGGAGAGAGGTTGAGGCATGAAAAAAGAGATTTTTTTTGTGTTTCTTAGTCTCTCAATACCATAGAAAAGAGAGATTGATTTTTTTTTAATGAAGAAGACATGGGAGAAGGAGAAAGAGCTTTTGAGAAGAGGGAGATATTATTCTTGTAAAGTAAAAAAAAATCAAGAATATAGAAGTAAATTGAGAGAATTTTTGAAGATATCTTATTATTACGATCAGATGGTATAGTTTCTCTTATTGATTATTTTATAGTTTTTCAGAGGATATATTTTGATTTGTTTTCATTAGAATAGTGTTTCGTGTTTGGTTATAAATTTAAAAAAAAATGTAATTCATTTTAATATAGTAAAATATTGTGTGATTGTGTACAATTTTTTACTTTTTTATTGGAGAACCTTTTTAAGTAAAATTTAATATTATTTTTTTTGCACGACATTGATTTTAGTTATTTAATTCATACAAGAAAAAGTTCCCAGTGGTAAGGGACGTGTTAAAATTATAGTTATAAACAAAATTTAATTTTACTTTTAATATAAATTACCAGTTTAGACTTAACCAAAATATCTATTATGAATGTTAAATTTTCTCTCTCCTAAATTATCCATTATAGATTAAGCATCCTACGAGTAAGGAGCACCTCCATTATATATATATATATATATTCAATTGAGCATCCCTATTGCATATCTTATATTTTCGTTAGATTGACTTGTGTCTTTTACCTTGCTACTCACGAGCAACAACTCTCCTGTTATCTTATTAAAGGAAATATAAGCAAAGGAACTCTAGTATAATAAATACATACACATGAGATTAAGCAATGTGCATACTAATTTTCTAGTCCACATTATTAATACAATAGAGTTAATCATAATATAAAAATAATTATCTGACTACTTGATGTCTCATAATCTCTTTATTTTTTTAAAAAAGAAATAGAAGAATTCTTATCTCAGTGATGTATAAACAATATAACTAAGCCAATCGCGTAACTAAAGAAAAATATTTGGTTGCATGATTTTTATTTGTAATTTAAAAAACTGAAAAGTTTACAATAAGAAAATTAATTTCTGAAATGAAACTAAAATATGATATTTGAATAAAAGGTGATGATATTAATAATAATTTTTAATTGGGTATGTTCGTAAACCTTTCTCTCATATATTTTTCTGCCTTTTTTGTTTCTCGTCACTTTTATTCTTTTTCTCCTTTTATGTGTACTCTCCTTTTCTCGTCTACCTTCTTTAGCATTGGTCCTTTAACTTTTTCCCTATCCTTCTCTCACATTTTTTTTTTCATCTAATATCTTGTTCTTCTCTCGTGGATTTCTCTTTAATCTTCCCTTTGGCTCTCCCATCACTTTCTTATTTATATTTTCTCATGTTTCCTTTCTCTTTTTCACATCTCTACTCCTTGTTTCTCCCTTTCCTCTTCCCTTTATCAGTCAACATAAGAATACATGATTTAAAGACAAATCTTTTATATTTTATTTAAAAAACAACATTTGTACAGTTCCTGTTATAGTTATTAAAAGAAAACATTATTAATTGTTATCTTATTATTGATAAAATTAGCAATTTTTTTCGTATTGTTATGAGATAAAGATTCTTCCACAAATAAAAGTGTGATTTTATTTGTTGATTCTTTTTATATTAAGAATGTAAATATAAAGATATTGTACTTTTTTATTGATTTAAATTTTTAGGATTATTGATAGCACATCTAATTTAATATGATATTAAAACTAGAAGGTCTGAGTTTAAACATCGATGACGTTCATATTAAAAATTAATTTTCTTTTTAATTAGTTGTCCACCTATTGAACTTTGGACTAAACAAAAAATTATCAGTTATTCATACGTAAGATATGTTAAGAATATAAATATAAAGATATTACTCTTCATATTGGCTTAAACTTTTAGGATCATTGATATCACATCTAATTTAATATTTTTTTAACTTTTAATTTTGATTGCTAATATTCACTCATTTTCAGTCTTACCAATGAATTTTAGATATAATTCTTTCGAATAACAATATGCTTGTTCAACTGAATGTACATTATTATGTTCTTTTGGAAAAACAAGATGCTACTTGTTTCAAGAAAGGATACATTTTGGTTTCGGATAAACAAATATGTGTAGACGAAATATTGGATCCCCAAGACTTTGAATCCCTGCAAGAAGGGTTCATACTAAGAAAACTTCAAAAACTCAACTCAGCTATATTTTGATCATCTTTTGCGTTTTGTTGGTTCAATAAACTATCGAGATTAGAATATGATATCAGTAGGCCTCAGAATTCAGTTTGGGAATTATGATTTAATTATTTCATATAGAGGGATACGGAGGAATTTTCTTTATTTTAAAAAAATATTTTAATGAGGGGAGATGAAAAAACCTTTCTATCTTTTATATCACTATTTTTTTTTAAATTTGGATGAAAAAATTAAACTTATTGAAGAAAAAATGGTAAACAAAGAAAAATTGAAGAAAAAAAATTATCCATATTTGGATGAAAAAAATTGTCCCCTTCGTTAAAATTATTGTCTCAATAAAGCAATGGAAAAAATAGAGCTAGAACATTTTGCTTTCGTGCATTTTGTACTTATTTTAATATATATTGACGATAGAATATAAACTCTAATTGTGTTTATTTTTCTGAAAAACAATTTTTAAGAAATATAATTTCGTACATTTCCAAGGAAAATATAATGTTAAGAACATGGATTATGAAAAAAAAGTGATTCACTTTTATCAGTTTGGTAGATAATTAACTGATAACGAGAAGAAGGAAAATAATTTTGACAATTAAAAAATGATTGGAAAATGAATTTCTATATTAAAAAAATAAACGTTTATTTTCCTAAACTTTTCAACGGAAGTTATTTTCGCGTTGAATAAACTAGTTGAATTATTAAATTGCAGTTCATTTTCATGGCAACAAATGTGAAAGGACCCCTTGAAATGTCATACTCCACTAAATAAAGGATCCGAGCAATAATATATGGAAAATAAATGTAGAACTTTGCTGACGAGTAGAGTGACAACTTTGTCTGCAGCAAACTTTGCTGCCTCCACAAAACGCCGCCTTCATTTGGATTAATTTATACCGGAATAAATGAAGGCGGAAAAGAATTGTAGCAGCGTACGTAAAGAATCAAACAAAAACGAATTTAACAGTTCAATTCGACGAGAGATGACATGTATAATATCCATATTGAAACAGCTCAAACGAAGATTTTTATATTGACTACAATGTTTAGTAGTTGCATACAAGTGCGATTTTGCATCTGCTTCAAGTTATAATAAGAAAAATGTAAGAACAAGCCAACAACAAGCTAGAAAACACAGAATACATGTAAAGTTGTTGCAGCGGTAATTCGCAGTCTGATGATGCTGAAAGGACGAGTGTTTGCCTCAATTCCTGTTTATATATAACGGGAATTTGTTTGCTCTAAGAACAAAGGTGATAGTAACCTCCTACTAGAATTGGAAAAAGTTCTAACTCAAGAAGAACTGACATGGTTCCAACGCTCTCGGTGCAATTGGATCAATCTCGGAGATAGAAACACTCGATACTACCACACGACAGCAATTATAAAAAGGAAACGCATCCAAATCACAGCCCTCAAGGATGCTTCTGATAGATGGATTTCTGATCAACCAGTCCTCCAGAATATGGCTAGAGACTATTTTCAGGGACTCTTTAAAAGTGATAGAGAGGAGTGTTGCAACCTCCATCCTGTCATGTTCCCTGCCATCGAGGACAACATCCTACAAAGCCTGGGTGCCCCGTTGAGTCAACAAGAAGTCAAGAAAGCACTCTTTGACATGAACCCATACAAGGCGCCAGGGCCTGACGGGTTTCAAGCTATTTTCTATCAGCACAATTGGAATTTCCTGAAAGACTCTATCTTCAATTTTGTCAGAAGCATCTTCGAAGAAGGCCAATCAATAAAAGCAGCAAACGACACCTTTCTGGTTCTTATTCCCAAAGTCGAACTCCCCGAAAGCCTCAAAGAATTTAGACCCATCAGTTTATGTAATGTAAGCTTAGTAACCTCCTACTAGAATTGGAAAAAGTTCTAACTCAAGAAGAACTGACATGGTTCCAACGCTCTCGGTGCAATTGGATAAATCTCGGAGATAGAAACACTCGATACTACCACACGACAGCAATTATAAAAAGGAAACGCATCCAAATCACAACCCTCAAGGATGCTTCTGATAGATGGATTTCTGATCAACCAGTCCTCCAGAATATGGCTAGAGACTATTTTCAGGGACTCTTTAAAAGTGATAGAGAGGAGTGTTGCAACCTCCATCCTGTCATGTTCCCTGCCATCGAGGACAACATCCTACAAAGCCTGGGTGCCCCGTTGAGTCAACAAGAAGTCAAGAAAGCACTCTTTGACATGAACCCATACAAGGCGCCAGGGCCTGACGGGTTTCAAGCTATTTTCTATCAGCACAATTGGAATTTCCTGAAAGACTCTATCTTCAATTTTGTCAGAAGCATCTTCGAAGAAGGCCAATCAATAAAAGCAGCAAACGACACCTTTCTGGTTCTTATTCCCAAAGTCGAACTCCCCGAAAGCCTCAAAGAATTTAGACCCATCAGTTTATGTAATGTAAGCTATAAAATTGTGGCTAAAACTGCAGCTAACAGATTGAGAAGCATCATGGACAGAGTCATCTCCCCAAATCAGACCAGTTTTGTAAAAGGGAGAAGCATACATGAGAACGTGGTAATTGCTCAAGAACTTATCCACACGATGAGCAGAATGAAAGGGCACAACAAATTCATGTCTATCAAGATTGATCTAGAAAAAGCTTTTGATCGGTTACGTTGGGACTTTGTAGAGGAAACTATGGAAGCAGCCGTGATTCCTCTCAAGCTGCGTCAAGTGATAATGGATTGCATCTCTACCCCATCAATGAAGGTCCTTTGGAATGGACAACCCACGAACACTTTTAGTATGGAAAGGGGTGTAAGGCAAGGCTGCCCCTTATCCCCGTACATTTTTGTTCTTTGTATGGATAGACTATCACACTTAATTGTTGAGGCTGTGAACAGTGGGAGATGGAAGCCCATCAAAGCCGGTCGTGGTGGACCTCCTATATCTCACCTTATGTTTGCGGATGATTTGATCTTATTTGTGGAAGCATCTCCAAGACAATTAGACGTGATTATGGAAGTTCTTAACCGTTTTTGTGAAGCATCTGGACAAAAGATAAGTCCTCATAAATCTTTAATTTTCCTCTCTAAATCAGTTAACTCTTCACTCAGAGATGACATCTTACAGGTCTGCTCCTTCAACCATGCTACGTCGATGGGTCAATACTTAGGTGTTCCCCTTGTTCATGGTAGAGTAAGAAAAGAACATTTCTCAAATATCATTAACAAGGTGCGCTCAAGGATTACCGGTTGGGCTGCATCAACACTCTCTTTGGCCGGGAGAACGACCTTAGCCCACTCAGTGATACAAGCATTGCCTTCTTATGCAATGCACACAATGTTGTTGCCAAAGAATATTTGCAATCATCTTGAACGTCTCTGTCGCAGCTTTGTTTGGGGGCACCAGCCTGACAATAGGAAGTTGCATGCCATCAAGTGGGACAATATAATACAACCAAAAGAATGTGGAGGTCTTGGACTCAGGAACCTAGAGCTCTCTAACCTTGCTATGCTCAGCAAGCTCGGATGGGGGATCCTAACTCAACCAGAGGCTCTATGGTCACAAGTGCTCCATGGCAAATACAAGAATAGACTAAAAGACGGATGCAGGCTCACCAGCTCGCCAGGTGACTCATGGCTATGGCGTGCAATATCTACAGCATGGAACAAAGTAGCGTCAGGAACAAGATGGGTGATCAATCGAGGGAATAAAGCACTCTTTTGGGAAGATAGCTGGCTAGCAAACTTGGGCCCCTTACTTTTCAAAGCTGTTTCACCAGTCCCTGCTCACTTACGTATGAGGAGAGTTTGGGATTTTTTAACTCCATCAGGTGAATGGAACTGGCAACTCCTCAACCCTTTCCTAGATGCTTCAACCTTGTTATGCCTTGCTTCAATGAAGGTCCAAGACTCATCAACAGACGTAGATAATCTATTTTGGCCACAAGAACCTTCTGGAGAGCTTACTGTAAAATCAGCATATCATTTCTTGGCTGAGAGCCGATGGCAAGATAAAACACAAATGTGGAACCTCATTTGGAAATGGGAGGGCCCTCAGAGGATACGTTCCTTCCTTTGGATAGCTGGTCATGATCGATTAATGACCAACAGTGAAAGATTGAGAAGGCATCTTACAACAAACAACTCCTGCGCAAAGTGTCAAGGAGTGCCAGAAACAACTCTACATGTGCTACGGGACTGCCGCTTGGTAAGAGATATTTGGCTTCAGATTCTACCACCTGCCCTGATCAATGATTTTTTCTCTTGGCCCCTCCAGGTGTGGCTCACAAGGAACCTCCTACGACGCAGCAACACAGATGGCACTGTGCCTTGGGCAACATTGTTTGGCACAGCTTGCTGGAGATTTTGGAACTGGAGGAATGATGCAACTTTTCAAGATGACTTCCTAATACCCCATAATCCTATGATGGCAATCTCTAGATCAGCTGAGACCTTCTCACTAGCTCGAGCATTAGAAATTCAAGCAAGAGGCAAGGGCATTTCTCTACATCACATTAGTTGGAAACCCCCTAAGCCAAATTGGTGCAAGATAAATGTGGATGGCGCAGCTAAACGACGATCTGGACCAATTGGGTTTGGGGGTCTGATTCGAGACTGCTATGGCCATTGGCGGGTTGGCTTCACCGGTAAGCTTGACAACGGCACATCAATAGAAGCTGAATACCATGGAGCCATCGCAGGCCTAAAACTGGCTTGGTCAGAAGGACTTCGCCAAATTGTGCTCGAATCTGACAGTGAACTTGTTGTGAACACAATATGTGGACGCTCTACAGTTGGACCGCATCTCCAACCCCTTGTGTCCTACTGCCAGGATCTCATCTCTAAAGATTGGCTGGTGGAAGTGCGCCATGTTTATCGTGAAGGCAATCAGCCGGCGGACTACCTGGCACGTGCAGCTCTAGATATGAAGCCAGGAGTTTTCACTCTCTTTTCACCCCCGTCTTCTCTCGGCCTGCTCCTCTTTTGCGATTGTAATGGGGTTACATTACCCCGCGTATGTATCTCTAACCACTTCTAATTAATTTAGCATGAGCTCCAGCTCCATTTCATATCGAAAAAAAAAGGTGATAGTTCAGCACCAAGATGAGTTAAATTCTAAGCATATATGTAACGTTTCAATATCAATAGCACATGCGAAAGTCAATATTTTAAAATAAAATCTTTTTTCTAATAATCTATTAAATAAAATATTTTATTATATAGTTCGATAAAAAAATATAACTAATAAAAAAATCAGTAAATTCGATTAGAAAACTAATTGACACATGCTAGACTTATTTCATATGCAAGCACCATATTAAGAATGTCTACATCACGAGTGACATCACTTATTTATTTTTCTCACCGCCTACAATATTAAAAATACAGGACTTCTTTTCCCATGAGTGATAGAGCACAATATGTAAACAAAATAGATAATAAAAAAATCACGTGTAAAGACATAATAAAAGAAAATCATAATAAATAGATTCACCGTTATTTACTATACATTTTCATCTTCTCATTTTTTATTTTTTTATAATAACAATAATTATTTAATTACAAAAACATCAATTGTATTGTGATGATATAATGGTCATTTTTTCTGTTCACTTTGTTCTTGCCTAATACAATATTTTACTTAGGATCCGTTATCACTTCTTATTATACTTTGTCTTAAGTTTTTTAATTATCACAATCAATAGTGACTTTTACTAGTCATGAAGATAATTGATTTTAGCCTTGATGTCATTAAGACTAGCTAGGTCTAAAATTCAATAACCAATAATAATTATTCCTAAAAGAATCCTTTCAAAAAGTATTCATAAAAGAATCCAATTAGCTAGTGCACTACATGGTCATCCCAGAGCGCAGTTCAAGTTCAAGGTAATTCGTCCCACGTTCACTCAAAATATGACCTATGTTAGGGCAACACGATTCACATCAGACACTCTTAGGTTCAATCTTGACGTGGCCGATTTAGGTAACTCAATCCACGTTTCTTTAGTTGATCCCGGTTTTTATCCGAACCGGTCAAGCAACATGGTCTACGTTGGTGTGACACGACTCATTATAGGGTTAAGTTTTTATGTACCATTGTTGTTCCGAGGAACACGGTTCGTGTCGATACACAACCTGTTTCCGGTGGCAACACGTCTGTTGATCCACTCCAGTGTTGCTTCGGCGCTATCGAGGAACACTGTCGCATCAAGTGTGACACTATCTATATTCATCCAATCCGATCATGATATGAGAATATGATGCAACAAGGGCTGCAAAGATGGGCATAGGCGGACGATGATGACAATGAGATGAGGTGAATGATGAACAAACAATCTCAGAATCCATCAACAATATAGTTTTACATATCGTGTGATTCAATTTGATAAAAAAAATAGTTGCTCTAAAATCCATCAACCACTCACAAGACAAAAGAACATGAAGTTCAATTTGAGGAAAATATTTAAAATATTATTTTATTAATATCAAAAGAACTCTTGTATAGAGTTTTACATATAAAATTTGACCATAACAAAAATATCTAAAGCAACTAACAAATTCTCCTAAGATAAAAAATGAAAACAAGATAATAATAATCCTAACTAATAAAATCTTTTAAATTAATAATATTTGATGCTACATCATACTCTTCTTCAAAGAAATTTGTCCTTGAATCTGGATTGATGTGTGACGGTGTAACTCGGATGAGATGCGGCTAACAATGTGACGAATGCGATGCAAAAGGGCGTTGAATATTTTTTTTTTGTTTTTGTTTCCATAATCAAAGTCTAAGATAATTGCAAGGTCTGATCAACCTACTTTGTTACCATTTGGCACAACAGAGGTTGTGAAGTTAAGTGTAAGCGGATGATGATGGTGGTGAAGCGAGACGAACGACGAATAAACAATCTCGAAATCCACTGAGAATCTTGAAATCCACCAACAATGTCGATCTACAAGTCGTCTGCTTCAATTTATAAAAAAATAGTTGCTTTGGTATCCACCAAGATAACTTTGAAATACACTAGAATTCTTTGGAATCCATGAATGACATCATGAACCCACATGATAAAAGAACACAAAATTCAATTTGAGAAAAAAAATATTCAAATTCTTATTTTATTCATATCAAAAGAACTTTTATATAGAGTTTTATAGATAAAGTTTGACCCTAACAAAAAGATCTAAAATAACTAACAAATCCTTCTAAGATAAAAAATGAAACAAGATAATAATAATCCTAACTAATAAAATCTTTTCAACTAATAATATTTGGCGCTACATTAGAACACGTCCTGTGTCGATCGTTTCTACAATCGTGGATGCAATCCATGTCATTTGGACACGACATGTGTCCTATCTATAGGATGTGGTTAACGATCATAGATTCTTGTCTATATCCCGTTGTTAAACCATATTATTATTAACGAATATATACAATAATTACTCTTCATGCAATCATAATACTCATTACTTTTAATGTAAAACCTCTATAATATCATATACATATGATAATCCTAAAGTCGATCCTCTAGTTATATTCTTGATTGTCGTTAATTTTATCCTCTTCTTCCCTATCCTCGTTCGTTCTCCTTGTTTCTCCCACACGATGTCCTTCACCTCTTTCTCAAGTTGCTACGAGCAAGGTTGTCAAGATCGAGATCTTACCTAAGATCAAAAGGGGGTGGTAAGATAAAAAATCGTTAGATCGGATCAATGATCATAGGATCTTACATATAAATAATTATATATATATATATATATATATGTATATTCAAGGATTTATTGAGTAATATTTAATATTTTGACGTTTGCCATTATTTTTATCACTTTAAAAGATTTGCATGCTTAAAAAATAAATTTTAATAAAGATAATCAATGCATTATTATTGTAACTTAATAAAAGATATTCAATACTTATTTATTAATGAATATAAGTATATATTATTATTATAAATTATATTTATAAAGATAAACTAAAAATATTCTAAAAATTTTTATGTACTTAAAATATAGTGTATGCAAGGTTTTTTTAGGTATATATTTTTTTCATAATTTTAACATTTATTATTTTTTTCATTTCTTGTATCTTAGAATTTTTTTTAAAATACAATGTAATTTTTTATGATTCTAACTTATATTTCTTTAAAAGAAAATAGAAAAAAAAACTACATATATAAATAATTTCGTAGGATCGATAGGATCTTACCAATCTTACGATCTCAATCATACGATCATATCGATCCTACAAATTCAATCTTTAAGATAAGACCGAGATCGTTGTCCCTCCACGGGATACGATCAAGATCGCGATCTTGACAATCATGGATACTAGTGCTCATCCTCTCCTGATGCAATCTCCAACATGAACACGAGAAAAACAACATCGAGAAGAAAGGATGAACAATTGTTACCTCTAATTCTAGAGAGAGAGAGAGAGAGAGAGAGAGAGAGAGAGAGAGAGA
>LTAE01004215.1:7468-27734 GCA_001647135.1 Pontederia paniculata | reverse complement strand
TATCATTTGTCCATGTCACCATCAAAACTCATATAGAAGACGATGGAGACCGCGAAGATTTTATCAGCCCATGACATGGACAATGGAGTGACGTGTGAAGGAGACTAGTGAGTATATTATGAAGGACGGGCAGGTTCAAAGGAGGAGCTCGCCTTCGGATAGCCCAATCATCACACCCAGTCTATCACAACATTCAATGTCACAAGGGGAGAGGAGAATACCACTTAGCCCATCGACATCACCAAAATTTGATGCACCAAGTTCATCCAAGCAATGGCGACCAAAGAGCCCAACTCCAATTCAGCCAGAGAAGAATTTGAAAAATCAGAACAAGGGCAAAGCAAAAATTACTACGGAAGGTTACCTAAAGCTGGAGACAGTTGGATGCATCATCACTTGCAATCCCCCTCATTTTCAGAATTAAACATCAATTGGAGGCGTCGAAGTTAAATAATGGCGTTTGTTGGGAGGCAACCCAATTCTCTTTTCTTTTTAATTTTATATCGTTTTAGTTAGGTCTTTTGTTTTAGGACATCTAACAGAATTTCTTCAAGTTTTGTTGTGACCAGATCTTAAGTGAAGAAAGGAGTCATAATGCTGAAATCGGAAGGGTTAGTTGATTAATCACGTCACCAAGGCGTCTGGTTCCCTTAGTCACATATTCTGAACCTTAGCATATGTCTTCTCTCCTATCACGGGCCATGACAATTTATCACAGGCCGTGAAACCCAAAGTCACACTCAGTAAGGAGCTATCACGCCCTACAATAACCCCATGGTGTCAACACTTAACTCTATTACGGGTCGTAACATCCTTTCACAACACGTAAACCAATTCCTGGAGCTATACTCGATGCATAACGAGCCATGATGCTTTCATCACGGTCTTTTCCATAGCCAACAGTTTGAGCCTCATCATGTCACGGGCCGTGATGACCTATCACGGGTTGTAAGTCATCTTTGGCAGTCAATCACCAATCGAAAATACCCGACCCACGGCCCGTGAGTTTCATTATCATTTGATAACACCATAAGATTTTATCACGGTCCGTAAGTAAGCATATTCAGATCAGCTACCTTGATGTTACCCGACTTACGGGTCGTTAAGTAATGTAACGGGCCGTGATGAACATATTTCACAGCTCCAACTTGACATCACAGCCCGCTACCATCCATTATACCCCGTTATCCTCAGCATTGAGCCACCCTATAATTTTTATTCGTTGCAACACTTTTCACAGGTCGTAAGATCCCATAACGGACTGTAACGTTTCCAGAATCCTATGCCGCATCAAGTTTTTGGCGCCGTTGCCGTGGATCGAACATCCTTTCACGACCCGTAAACCAATTTCTAAAGCTATACTCGATGCATAACGAGCCGTGAGGTTTCCATCACGGCCTTTTCTGTGGCCAACATTTTGATCCTTAACATGTAATGGGTCGTGATCACCTATCACGGGCCGTAAGGTCTTATCACGGCCGCTACCATCCATTACACTCCGTGATAGATTCGAGCTACGCTTCGCTGGAGTATTACGGGTCGTAAGATTCCATAACGGACCTCGTCTGACGGCCCTCCATCTACCTCGACTGCAACTCTGGCCGCGCTCTGCAACGCAGGCCGTGTTCCTCCGTGCCGGATCTTCGACGGCCGCACTCTTCAACATCCGACGCGCCCTGCATCGCCACCATGTCGACGCCATCATCCGCAGGCCGCGTTCTTCAACACCGGTCGTGCACTCAACTCGACTGCGTCACCGACTACCCGAAACGGCCCGTTTCCATCAGCGCGGGTCGTTTTCATCATCTTGGGGGCCATTTTCTTCTGTCTTCAACAATGCCTCAAAGTTTTTACCGACACCACTGCGCTTTCACAATGACACTCAGGTTGTATCTTTTCTCTTCATATCTTTTTTCTTCATGCATTTTGTTATCATTTTATTATCCCTAGAAGCTTCTCAACACTGAGGACTATGTTTGATTTAAAGCTTGGGGATGGTGCATGATCATGCATTATGTTATCTGCCATCTGCATTAGTTGCATATTTGCTTTTGTTTGCATAATCATGCATTCTGTTGCATTATAAAAAAAAAATTTAATTGCATGATCTTGTGTCGAATTAACTAACTTGTTAACCTTGATTGACCTTTTAGCACTAACTTTTAGACACCTTGCTAATCTATGAAATCCAATTATTGTTCTTTTTATCAACTATTGCCTCTGTATTGGGTATTGGAAAAGTAGAAAGTTGCTGAGTAAAGTTATGAACTAAGTACTACATTTCTTGTCCAACTTGCTTTTATTTTTCTCTTATTTAGTTATGATTATAGTTGCATTGTTATTGAACGCATTAAGTAATTTTTGAGCTTATGCATATTATGGAATAATAAGTGTAACAATTTGTGAAAATTTTGAAAATTTTAATTGTTTAAAGATGCAAAAGTGTTATCTGGAACCTTGGTGTATCCGGGTAATTAGATCAGTAGGGGTTCATGCCTGGTGACCTAAGGCCAATTGGTCTGAGATCCGCTGATTGAAAGCCTGTTACATGGACCATCTAGTGCAATATGGGTAAACACTAGAGTATTCAAATCAGAGCTGAGTTCAAAATTGAACTTAAATGAAAAAAAGAAAAAAAGTTATGAAAAATTGGAATTTCAGAATTTAAATATCTTAAGCTCAATTATTACTTATGTTTTCAACATTAATGCTTATATATGATTAACTGTATTTTTATATTTTATTAGACTGGATTAAAAATATTTAAATATGTCTAAGTTCAAAACTTTTACAAGGCTGAGATTTTTGGTTCGAGAAAAAGATACTTGGTGATAGTTGTGCAAAAGAATAATAGGAGGAAAGTATTGATTGGTAGGATGGAAGTCATGATGGATTCTTTTGATTCTTGAGCTTTGTCTTTAGTTCTTGCTTGAGGACAAGCAAGTATTCAAGTTTAGAGATGTTTGATGCATACATGCATCTATTTTATATTATTTTTCTAGTATTTTACATTAATTCATGCATTATTCCAGTTATTTCAGTTGATATTTCATTCATGAGTCAGATTCTACCTAAGTGTTATATATGGTTAATTTTCAGGGAGATTACATCAATTTATGGCAAATACTTCAAATAAAAGATTTGACCGAGCGGAATCAGAAATTAAAAAGCCAAAACGGGATGTGTTCATCCAAAACGGCCTGTGTTCCACCAAAACAGCATGTGTTCAACTCATTTTTTGAAGCTTCCGTTTTTCACCATGCCAAAACGGCCTGTGTTCAGTCAAAACAGGTTGTGTTCAACATTGAAGAAAAAGTCGTCGTGTTCACACCATTTTGGAATCAAAACGAACCCCATCGACGTCCCAGATTGCGCCACGTGTCATCATCACAGAGAATCGCCAACCGTGTTCAAAGTCGTGTTGGACTCAAACTCAAACTTCAGCCACAACGGCCTGTGTTGCTCCAAAACGGTCTGTGTTATTCACCTTATGTCGGGCCGTCTGATCTGATGGCTCATATCAATTCTTATTCGATTCAAACTCTTCCCAATTGTGTGATGCCATGCCTTACCTCCGAATTTCAGCTATAAATAATCCTTCATACACCAAACTTGGGGATCCTAATCTCTGATATCTGACATCACATATTTCTCAAAAGACAGAAAAAAAATCAGAGACTCCTCATATTTTCCAGATTTCTGAAGAGCTGAGAAGCCATCTTTGGAGGAGAAGCCTTGAAGCAGGATTGAAGATCTTGAAAGCAATAGGATTCTGCAGATCTATTTATTTTTTCTAATCTTATTTCTTAAGGCTTAGAATCATTTTTGTTTAGTTAGGAATAATTTCTGTTAAAACCTTATTTAGTTTCTGACTTGATAGTTTTAAAAGTTTCTTGAGTATTTTATTAACTTTAATCGAAAGATATTGTTTATAATTTACTCTTAATTAATTTTCTCTCAAATTTCTGTGACTTATGATTTTTGGCAGAGGCAAAACGGGCCGTGTTCGTCTAACACAGGCCGTTTTCGCCTCTCCGCCATCCTCTTCGTTATCGTTTTCTCTCTGAGTCGTGTTTTCATCTGCCCGGACGCGGTTCGTTTCGGACGCGACGCGGGCCTTTTTCCTGGCGTATTTCTGTTCGACAGTTTTCAAGTGTTTAGACTCTTGGATGAAAAGACTTATGTCTATCTGTTTCTAGAATTCATAAGTTCTGGGTTGCTATTCACTCGAGAGAGGCCTAGCAATCTACGATTAGATTTTATTGTGTTTTAATTTAAATTAATTTAGGTTTAACGTTTTCACATACTCCTGATTTAATTTAAGATTAAGATAGTTAAGTCATCCGTTTCCGGAGTCTTATAATTTTAAATCAATTCTTCCACCATCTAATATGCAAACACTTTAATTGAATTGATATAAAAGATAATATTGGTGAAACAAAATTTCAATCCTAACAAACTAAATTTTTTTATTTTTTAAATATTTTCTTTTATATTTTATCTTTTATCTTTTCTTCTTATCTTTCTTATCTTATCTTATCTTATCTTATCTTTTCTTTTTCTAAATTCATTAAAGATCTTTTAAATCGGATTTCAAGATAAAATTTCAGATTGTAAATTCATCAATCCTCGTGGGTTCGACACTCTACTCATCTCTTTATTACTTGTGCGACCAGTATACTTGCTGAAGTTTTTAGCGTGTGAATTTTTCGCATCAAACGGCCCAGAAATTCGGTGACGCGGCGACCGGATCTAGAAGAGATGATAAACACGGTCCGCGTTGATCCCACGCGGACCATGTCGATCGGATTATCGTCGTGTGGAAATACGAAGCGCGGCGGACGCGCGCGGCGCAAGGAAACCCTAGGGACGCGAGGTTACATGGACCGTGTCCCTCACATGCGATCCGTGTCCTTCACAAACGGGCGAGACATCAATCGACGTGTGTAGGACACGACCATCGAACACAGCGCACAGGCGAACGCGGACGTGGTAGTACGCAACGCACTGCGTGGGGCACAAAACATGACGTGACGACGGCGCTGGGCGTGGCGAACAACGAGCATGACACAAAGCGCGCAGGACAAGCAGCATCGAACGTGGGGTGCACTAGCGACGTGGGAGCGGCCCGAATCCGGACGCAGAGTGTTTTGGACGAGCACATAGCATGGTGGACGGACGTAGAGCGCGACCAACGAGCGGGGATGCAGAATACAAACACGGCAACGATGGCTGAAACCCTAATACAACATGGTACGTGCCACTCTAACGCGGTTCGTGTGGACATCTATAGGACACGAACCATTTTCTGATCACACGGCCCGCGTTCTAGACTCAGTAGACACAAATTCAAATCTTTGATTTAATCCTAAGGACCTTGTTGAGGTAAGAGTGCAAGATTAATAACACAAAAAGGACGCCGACTATTATTTAGGAGCCGCCAGAGTTAATTATATAGGGCGGGTAGCGTGGCTGCTACCTCGTTCCTGTTGTTCAGTCTGCTCCCGCTGTTCAACAAAGAGGATTCACGTACATTCTCCCCTTGTAAGGCATTGGCCGTGGTTAGTGCACCAACTATTGGCAGTCGGCGTACCTAGAAGACTTATGAGCAATTAATTAACCCCAAATTCATCTGAACACGTTAATGGGATAAGATCTAAGATTGCTAAAGTGATTCATATTAAAGTACTTACACTAATACATGAATCTTGTATTTTCTTATGTCTTGATGTTGTTCCAGGGCAGAGATATAATTCTGATGTTATCCCAAGATATGTTGACCTTATCTATGTTCTGATGCTATTCCAGAACATGAGATACAATCCTCATATTGTTCCAAGGATATTTTTATTTCCCTGATGCTATTCCAGGGTAGATGTAATATTGAGATCTTCATGCTATTTCAGGATATGGATGATTTTTCCCTGAGGATGTGCCAGGGTAGAAGGTAGGTATGAACCCCTGATGCTGTTCGAGGAGAGTATGACCTTAACCTTATGTTTAGAGCAGGCTTAGAATATGATATCTACCGTTATGACCATTGATCTGAGTAGAAAAGCCTGACTAAATGCCATCTTCATGTCGATATCTAATTATTTATTTTATGTACTTGATGCCTTACATACTGAGCATTTCATGCTCATGGGATATCGTTTCTCCTATGTTGTATCCCATAGGTAACTAGGCTGTGGTGGATTTCTGCTACTAGTGGTGTGTGCGATAGCTGATGATCATGGTGGATACTATATGCACATAGATGAGCCTTTGAGTCTCATTTATCATTAGGTCTCTCTATTTTCAGTTTATTGAGTTGTATGGATACCAACCAGGATATTGCACTCCTTGTTGTTGAAAGACATGTAGACTCTTTATCTGTTTATCTTCCATATTTTATCTATTGGACCCTTTAGTCATCTCAGTCTTGTTTCATTTCCTACATTTAATT
Organism: Pontederia paniculata; assembly: GCA_001647135.1. NCBI lineage: Eukaryota > Viridiplantae > Streptophyta > Magnoliopsida > Commelinales > Pontederiaceae > Pontederia > Pontederia paniculata. The sequence goes on along the minus strand of LTAE01004215.1, from coordinate 21,289 downwards.
GACTTGTCAGAGGGTCAAAGCATAAGTCACAGAGTAGCGTCCCCAAGTCCACATCTTGGCCACGTGGCGGGGTACGGGTTTGGGGGCATTACAGTTTGGGTCGACTTAAATTATTATTTAGCTCATATGGTAATTACATTAATTAATGGTGTGATTGTCTTTTGAGCTATTATCATGATATGCGGGATTCTGTCTTTCGATGTTTTCAGGGATTTTGTTATGTGATTTCTATGGATCCAATTGTTCGGATGCATGTGATTGTGTGGTTGTTATGAATATTGGATGAAATTTATATTTTTAAATATGAATTAATATCTAAATGATATTATGGCATAATCATGCATTTGCATTAGAGCATTATGGTGGCTCGCGTGGGAGCAAGGAGGTAATTTAGTGATGTTGGATCATGATGACGAGAGAGTCATTTACGAGCATGGATGACAACTCTACGGACTGTTTGATCTCTTGTGGATGATGATGTAATGTGTATATGAGATTGGTGATGAGAGAATCATTTGCGGGCACGACAATGGTTGTGCAAGTTGTTTGACCTCACATGGAGGATGATATGATGTGTTATTGGATTATAGTAACAAGAGAGTCATTTGTGGGCACTAGTGATGACTGTGCGAGTTGTTTGACATCTCGTGGAGGACGAGGTGGGGCCATTTGCGAGCGCGATTGACACGTGTTGTTTGACCCCACTCATGGCGGATATGATGAGATACACCATATAGTAGATGTGAGATATGCTCATAGATGACGAATAGTGTCAGGATACATTTATTAGATCATGCATAGCATATTTTGACATTGCATATGGATTGCTAGTCTTTTGCATATAATATAAGCTATGTATGATATGATGATATAGTTGGCATTTGATAATGGATTTTGAGATGTGATTTTTATTCAGATTTATTTTCCAATTTGCATAGTTTGTCAAATATTATATCCATCGAGTTTTTCATGCTCACCCCTCTATTTGTCTATTTTTTATATATGTTTTGTAGGTGATGAGGTGATGCCCATCGAGGATGGTCGATAGCTTTGCATGCTCACAGAGCACACAAAAAGGAGAAAATTATTAGGTTGTGTGTATGTATGATATATTGGAGAGGATGAGTATATTTATTCTTTCAAAACATAAATTGTTGCCTTATTTTGTGAACCCTAGTGCCTATTTGTGTCGTGGATGTCATGGAATATTTTTGAACTCCCTTTGGGCATTTGGTCCATTTACTTTTGATATATTTCATTCTAATTGTGATATATGATTCAGGTTTGACCCATAATGCCAAAATATTTTTACAAATCCAACACTAAGAATGATTTTTGAGTCATTGGTTATTATATAGTCATTGTATTATATAATTTGAATTCGATTGTGAAATGCCAAAACATCCCCTTGTCGCTTCCCAAGCAGCGGGTTCAGAGTGACACATTATGATATCATAGCCCACGCTTTAAGTCCAATCAAGGATGTGGTAGAGTCGGGGTAAAAGTTAAAAACAATGTTGTGCTTGCTTGAGTTATGCTTTTGTGTATTTATATGTTCGTGCTTTCTTCATGCTATTGATGTTATTATTAAAATTGTGGTAATAAATGCTAGACATATATATACGTGCTCATATATACCTTTAACAATTTATTATTCGTGAGAAAGGAAGAAGTTGTGACATTAGAATCATCACGGATGTCGTGATGAAAAGATAGCCTTGATGCTTGAAAAAAAAATAATTTTAGAATTTCATGAATCCAAACAAGGTGCTAGATGTAATGAGGACATGGAGGAGCTAGAAAGAGACACGTGGAGAAATCACCTTATGTTTGAGTATTCAGATATGTACAAATTTTGAGGACAGAATTTTTGTTATGTGTGTTATAATTGTAAGCCCACAGAGCCCAAAAAAGCTCGATGACAGATTTGGAGATACGCTAATTAATGTGGTTAAATTGGACTTTCCGCAAGGCTAGCAAAAAAAAAGATCTGACTGTCGGATTGGGTGACAAGTGTCCACAATGGTAAATAAAAATCATGGCTTCTTCCTTTCTTCCTTCTTCATCGTGGCTACAATGTTTTCGTCACTTGATGTCATTGTTCCCCGCTCGTTTCCAGGAGTGATCGACGATGAGGGTTCAGGCGACATCAGTTTCATCAATGGGTACGACTATAACTCAATGGACGATGCGAGTAGGGTAGGGGTTGATGATTTATTTACCCTTGAATAATTTAACATTCCAAAGTCTAAGCCTAGTGATGCTCCCATCAACAAAAGTAAAGTCTTAAGTCAAAGATTTTGTCCTATGACTTAATAAAAAATTAAACTAGTAGAGTTCCTTATGGTAGTGTAATTTGATAGTTTAATGTATGTTATAAAATGCACAAGACCTAATATTTACTTTGTCAATGCCATGATAAGTTGATATCAATTGAATCCTATTTCAAAATATTGAAAAACAATCAAGAGAATTTACGACATCTTAAGAGATCTATTAATTATGCCCTTTGCTATCAAGGAAGTTAGAAACGTTTAAAATGCTACACATATATTGATTGAGCATAAGATGTTGATGATAAAAAAAATATATTTTTCTTATTATGATTTTCTACTAAACAATGGTTACATATGCATGGAACAATGAGAAGCAATCATGTATATCTTTGTACATGACCATGATGAAAGAAGAACTATTGATTTCTCTTTAGAAGTGCAAGAAATTGTATCGTTAAAAGATTTTCAAATAATTTGAGAATCAAGTGGCAATTGCATAATACAATATGTTATTTATAATATTAAGATCACAAAGTTATTTTGATTTGATTAAATAACTTAGGGTAGTGCATTCTTTGATATATTTATGAGCCATTGTTATAGAGACATTATATGTTTGATACATAATATTAATTTTCTAAGTATGTTGATCGCATGATTTATCTCTTAATATGATCTGTTGCAAACTAAGAGAAATATGTTAGTTTCATTTTTTATGACTTTTTGTGAGTGGTTGTTAGACATTTAGTCAAAATATTTGACCATAATAATATTATTTGAATTATTAATTCAAATATCCATAATTACATTGTTAACTAAAAATGGTTTCTTGATGAGAACTATGTTTCTCTTCCTATAAATAGCAATGACGACCAAGAGAAAAAACACAAGTGAGCAAGAAAAAGTGTGCTAGAATTTGCATTAATGATAAATTTAAGTGGTGAATTAAAGAAGTAATCTAATAATAATTATTTTTTAATGGGTGATATAAGAACTTAATTCTTTTCACTTTCACCTCAGCAAGTTTCTTTATATATAATTTCGATTAAAATTACTTCATATATGTTGTCTACAAATTAACCTCATGGGTAGCTATTATGTACGTGCTAGATATTATGAATTCTTGTGTTGCATGCCTAACATGGAATTGAATGAAAAATTAACAATAACAATTAATTAGCTAATCTCTTGGCTACTGTCTCTTGTTTATAATCTGGTTTTTGGTTACTGCAAAACTGGAAAATTTAAGCCCCATTTGGTTTGTCCATTTTTTTTCAATCCTGTTTTATTTGAAAACAGAAAAGGAAATATATTTTATTTCAGTTTTAGGAAATGAAATAAAATAGTTTATGAAATTCTAAAAAAACATAAAAATGATGCTTTCATTTTTCTATTTCTATTTTTCATTTATAATAGATTAAATTTTAATTTTTTTTATTTAAGAATATTTGATATATTAAATATAATATGATATTCATAAAAGTTGACTATACTTTTTCCATCTGCCTTCTCTTACCTCTTTTCTCTCTATATATTTTTTTCTTTCATCCTTTTATCTTCTCGATTTCTCTCTCTTCTTTCTTATTGGCACACTTTCACTTTTTTGTCTTGTTATTTTTTCTCTCTTTTAATTTCATAACTTTTTCTCTCCTTCTTAATATTTCATCATTTTCATTTCCTCTTTCTCACATCTTATCTTTATCTTTTTTATTTTTTTTCTTCACTTACTCTCTACCTTTTCTTATTTTCTCACTTACTCTCCTCCTTTTTATTTTCTCTCTCTCACCTTTTTCCTTACTTCTCTCTCCTCTTTTTTATCCTCTCTTTCTCTCCCTCTCTCTTATTACCACACCTTTCATTTTCTTCTTTCATCTCATTACTTTCTCTCTCCTTTTGTATTATTTCCTCACATTCCTTCCAATCTTCTATATCTCATCACTTTGTCTCTCCTCTTTCTCGTTATCTTCACTCTCTCATGTTTTTTTTTCTTGACTTTCTCTCCTCTTTCTTATTTCACCTTTTCTCTCTCCGCTTTCTTATTTGCCACTTTTTTATCTCTTTTGTTTCACTTTGCTCATATTCCTTGTCTACTCATGCTATCTCTTCTCTTCTTATTTTCTTTTTTTCTCTAATATATAGTGTTTCACATTTTTTCATATTTCTCTCGACTTTTCATTAATATGTTTCTCTTCTTTATTTTTTATATTATATTATGATTCCCTTCATTTCTCTCCCCTATCTCTTAACAATTGTCCTTGCTTCATTTCTCTTCATTCTAGAATTAAATACATTTTCCTAATTTAATTTTTTCAACAAATAGAAAATATAAATTATAAAACAAACATGTTTTCCTATTTTCTAAAAAATGAAAATTTGAAAATGATTTTCAAAAATTGAAAACTAAAAACAATAAAAAATTTCTCAATCAAATGCACTCTAAAGATTAATTGTATCCTATAGAATGATATATCAATGGGCTAAATTGATTATATGTGCACCTTAAAGACTCAAATCAAACTCACTTTATAGTTGTTCCCCTCGGCCTCTCTCGTCGGAGAGAGGTGGAGGGAGGGGCCGTTTTAAAATATGTGGATGTCATATGGTATTTATGTCAACAAAATAATTTGAGAACTCACTATTATTGGTTAGGAGGATTATTTTATCATAAAATAAAAGTTTTAGGATGAAATTGCTATAAAGTGAAGTAAAGAGTGAGCCAAAGTTAAAGGACTAATGATGAAAATTACTCCATATATTCAAAAGACTTGCAAAGTTACTTTACATTAAACTTGGCCCTATAAAGTTCCTTCAGGATGAAGAGTTGGAGAAGCCCTAGAGCACTTCTATAAATAAAGGGTTAGAGAAGAGAGGGTCTCATTATCATCTCTTTCAAGCTCAAGCCACCTCTCTCTCTCTCTCTCTCTCTCTCTCTCTCTCTCTCTCTCTCTCTACTAGAGCAATGAAAAATGCAGACCGAAGAATGGTTAATGCTAACTAGGTATGTAAATAGAGGATCAACATAGGAGAATGAATCATGATATACATATCTCTAGATTAAAATAATATGAAATGATCAAATTTGGAATGGAGACGAAGGCCATGAGTGATGGAACGGACCGAACGATCAAACACAGACCGTGTCTCCACCAGACATGACCCGCGCTCAACACACGACATCGACCGCATTGCCTGACGCGGGTTGGGTTCACGCCGTACGATAGAGGGACCACACAAACCGCATCTTGGACGAACGTGGGTCGTGTCCATCAGATGACACAACAAGAAAACAAATAGTGTTTCATCGAACAACGCAAAGCTAACTAGACTGGGACCGTGTCTTGAACGAGCGTGGGCCATGTCCCTCGAATGATCATAGCATCGAACTCACTGTGTCCAGTGGAAGGCATCGGAGATGGAAGACGGACCATGTCGCACCTTGGCATGACTGACGTTCTTTAGATCGGAGATGGTGTCGATGAAAACCCTAACACGGATCGTGTTGTAGTAAACATGGACCACGTTATCTGATAAAAAATGATAAATCAATAAGTCTCGCCTTGAAAATGGACGCGTATGCAAAAGAGGCCGTGTTGATATCCGACACTGATCGTGTTGGTCTCTGTCTCAGTTTCTACCTGTTTACTAAAACAAAGAACACAGATTGTGTCGAAATTCGATGTTGGTCGTTTTCTGCCTGACGAAAGTTGAGTGAATTAATTGTATTCATTTTGTAATGATTGCAAAACCTCTAATGAGTGATCTCCTAATTTATTAAAATGCTTAGGATCTCTAAAAGATAACCTAGAAGTGATTGCACTGTTCAATTTATAATAGGACTTAAAATGGGTTAATATTTTGTGATTGAATTTATCGCATGAAGAGAAAGGCCCTAACTTCCGTTTAGGTATTTATTTTCTTTTGTTTGGGGATTCGTTTTCTTTTGTCTAGGGATTTAGACCTTTCTATTTAGGGCTTCATACTCTTTCATTTAGGCATTTATCACTTTTGATGCACGCTTCATGGCCTAGCTAGTGTGTATGCGTAGGGACCACCTAAATCTTTATTGCATCTCGTAAGACTCACTTAATAATTGTAATATTTGACGGGCTTAGGATAAGATAATTAAAAAAAGAATAAAGTGATCTTAAGTACCAACTGGGCTTGAACATTCTGAATATTGAAACTACTACACATCTTGATGCTCGCTAATGATGATACTGTTAAGAACTAATGGTCAAGAACATATTGATTTCTAAAACTATTGTGCATCATATGACACAACTAATATTCTGGCAATTTCTAAATAAAAGTCACTGAAAAAGTGAAAAAAGTAACATACTGATTATTTACATCTTCTTATTTTATCTGCATATATACTTTTTTCTATTAATTATTATTGTATATATGCTTTTTCTAATGATGCAAAGTGTTTGTGACATAGTAGCTTGTACACTATAAGAGTGTAGCCTATGTTGACTTAGAGTTTATTGGACCATGAAACCAAAATATTTATATTTGGCTAAATTATTTTAAAAGAGTTTTTTTAAAAGTTATTGTTTTTTGCACTTCGTGTTCATTATGTTTTTAATAATAAAAAATATCATAGTGTTTTCAAATTGATATTATGTCACATGGTGGAGTATGAAATTAAGAACGTTACAATTTATGATCACAAATGGTTGGGTTGCGCTATAGTTAAACTTATCAAATTTAATGCTTGTTAAGTTAATCAATTATAGATAAAAATCCGATCAAATCGATTTGTTTTCTTTTTTTCTCGCGCACAACTCAAGTTCGTGGATAATGGTTTTGGAAATAAAGTAATTAATTAATGTTCGATTGCGTCTAAAAAGAGGACACATAATTGTTGTATGTTTTCATTATCATTCTTTGTTATGCTGTATATATATTTTAGATTATAAAAGAAAGTTAAAATATGATATCCCACTGTCGGTGTTATAATTATAAAATTTCACTATTTTATATGTAAATATATATATTTATTTGCGTTTGCGCTGCCGTATAAATTCTTGTAGTTATTTAATAATTAAGTTGGCGTCAATGATTCTTTTTGTTTCTATTCTATAACCTTTGACTTTTCCGAAAAATTTTATATTGACTCCCAAAAGTCATCGCAACTAATTTATGCACCACTATATAATATCTTTATTACTTTTTTTCCAAATCTCTCTAAATAATATAAAAGTGTTAAGTAACTTAAATATCTAACAAGTAAAAAAAAACTACAAGCGTTGCGTTAATAAAGATATATAGTAAAGTCGACCCTAATAATTCATTGGATTACAAAATAACTAATTAAGGAAACAAGTTACACCCATTAACTAAATTAATTTATTGAATTAAGCTGATTTGACCTTTGCCTGACTTAATTAATAATCATTATTTATTTAATTTATTGATGAATTAATTAGTCAGTATATACTTATCTTCGCACCATGGAAATTAACAGCACTAGGTTTGTGGTTGAAAGGTAGCTTCAATAGTATGCATCCGAAGCATTCTCCGGTCTATTACGATCTGGGAAAAATAAAATAAAAACTAAAGGTCAATTTAATTAGCTTTGGCCGACGAATTTGGTTAATTAACTAACGTCAACCAAGCTTAACCTTGGAGAATGATCGATATGACGCAAATATATTTATTTGACAAACTCAAGTAAATAATTAATTCCAAATCGTAAATTGAAAGGGCTAAAATTCTCTTCTCTTTAACATGTGATCGGCAATCATTTTTTGTTTCAACAAAAAAAAAATCTTGGATTAAATCGCAGGACAAGGAAAAAGAAAAAAAAGAGAATCAGACGGTTAAATGTAAATCGATAAAGCTTCAATAGCTTTGGGAAATTGTATTGTCTTTTCTCTAAAACTAGTACCACATCGTCCTTTGGATTCGGATTCAGAATCGTTTACGGGATAAATTTAAAAAAGAAACAATTAAAAGGAAACCATTAGTTGGACTATAATTTATAGATTGCTTGTGAGAATTAATAATACAAACCATTTTAATTATCTGTGATGGAGTTGTTTGAGAGAGGGACGTGTATATTTGTGTAATCCCATGACATTCCCTATTGCACTTCGTCGTGTGCAATAATCATCATATATAAATTTGTGTCCACCAGTAATTGTTCATATTGAAGTACTATTATACCAGCTAGCATTGAGGCATTACCAACAATATGAATCGGCATGATGTGCGTTGATGCAGCATCGGTTTAGACTTGTTCTCGAAATTATGAATTATTAAAACTCACACGCAACTGTTTTCTTAGATATATATATTCTCTCTCTCTCTCTCTCTCTCTCTCTCTCTCTCTCTCTCTCTCTCTATTTGATTACCCGACAAATAATCCGTTAGCAATATTAAACATTTGTATAGTATTTGCAAATAAAGTAACTTATTTAGTTTTATATTATAACGTAATTAATAAATAAAAAATAAGCATTTTGTTCATTTTTTTCTTATGCTTTTGTTTTATTATTATTGATGTAATAAGAAAAAGAGAAAAAAGTTACAAAAAAGAAAAGCGAATAAAAAAAGGAACATGTGAAAAACTAAAAGCAAAATAAAATGTGTGTGAAAAATGATTGTAGGGAAAATTAATTATATATATTGTTTATTAATGCAGAGAAGAGGATAAATAAATAAAAAATATTAGGGAAAAAATGGGGAAAATAAAAACAATATGTGAAAGAAATATTAATAAGGGAGTATTAAAAAATGCTACTCGACCTATTAATTATCAGGTAGTTTCTTAAGAAAAACTCTTACCCAAAAAATGTAAAAGATGCTTAATAGACTTACTCGACTAGGCGACTAGACGACCGTTCAGATTTTAACAATTTGGACAAACTTATTGAATTGTCCATTGCCTATCCAATATGGTAGCAACCTGGTCAAAGCTTAATTGATCAACAAATGGTAGCCTAATACACACCTACAAACCATATCCTTACAAAGTTAGAACAAGTTTTGATTATCATAAATAACTTTTTTTTCGGTAAAATTATCATAAATAACTTGAAATTTGCTTTTTCTATTACAAAATTACACGATCAAAGAAACAAATATGTTTGTTACAGTTTTGTGATGTTTTAATTAAGGTATAAGATGAGCGTGAATAGTTGAAACACAAGTACACAACCTAATATAATTTTTCTTTTATCCTCCTATTTGTAAAATATCTGCATATATATTTGTGCTTCACATGTTCATTAATCCCTTAATAGACCAATTTTGTTTTTTGATTTTGTTATATATAACGAAGTTTATACGTAGGTAAGATTGAGAAATTTTTCGAAGTTGGGAAATCCTAATGGTGATTCTTCGTTTGCGGTTAACACTACAAGAAATTTAATATTTTCTGACAGAATTACCGACGGAAAAATAAGAAAAATCCGTCAGAAACTTCTTTTCTGACGGAATTTCTGACTGAAAAAAAATGTCAGAAAAAAACTCGTTGGAAAAATATTTCTGATGGGTTGTAAGGCCCGTCAGAATTTCTAAGGGGCTCAAAAGACCCTCAGAAATTCTGAGGGGCAAAAGGCCCTTAAAAATTCTGAGGGGCTAGGGCCCATTAGAAATTCTGACGGGCCGCCGCCTGTTAGAAATTCTGAGGAGCCTTGTAGACCCTCAGAAATTCTACCCTCGTAGATATAGTGATCAGAAGAGAGATTACCTCCCGGTCCCAAGGGAATCTTCGTCGTAAGTCTTATTTTATTATCTGTTAAATAAATAAATATAATTTTTATGATCGAGTATTTTAAAATAAATAATTAAAAATATATTTATATTTGTTTTATTAATATAAATAATTATCTATGAGATCATATGGGTACAAGACAAAGTTGTGTCACAAATGTACAACTAGTAAAGTCGGGATATCATTCACAAATTTTATCCAAATATTTGACGGAAATTGTGAATATATGTCAAGCGGACATTTTTTTATTTTTCTTTTGTTCCTGTTATTAAAGTTTGTAGTAATTTGTTCAATTCCTATCGTTCTTTCTTTGAGATTTGTCTAACGGGGATGAGACATTTTACATATGTAAAGTTGACAATTCTAGTTATTATTATTATTATTATTATTATTATTATTATTATTATTATTATTATTATTATTATTATTATTATTATTATTATTGTTATTGTGAATAAAAAAATACAACTGAATTGGAAATGTCGAATTTTCCATGTTAAAAGTTTGATCGACATAAAAAAAAGTTTGTCCAAAATAAAATAGCACTTTATTTCTTTTCATATATCAAGTAATCAATCGATATTTCCTTTATGTTAAAATTCAGTGGAGTTGATTCAGCGTTTTTTCTTACAGATCTTAATTACAAGGCAATAGTCATATACCGAGAAACATTACAAGATTAACAAAGTAATGAAGTTAATAATATATATATTTATATATATTTTATTTTTGTTCCCATTTTATGTTGTCATGCAGATACTTCATAGGATCCAATGTGCTGGTTTTTATCTACTCAGTAGCTGCACTTGTGGCCGAAGCAAAGTCTTGGTACGATTATTCCACCAGCTGTTGGTTTGTGCCGATGGTGGATGTGGTGGTGGTAGTGGTACTTTTAACCAGCTTCGGAGCTGCGTGCCAGGTCATATTTGCCATCAGCAGCTTCGCGTTGCTCGTCAGCATCGCCATCGCCATGACCCTGCTCTCCTCCATCGCCTACGTTCTCCTCTTTGCTTTTGGAGTCATTGCAGTCCACAGATCACAGAGCAGTTAAATTGACTATTACTAGCATTCATTGTTTCCTCAATTAGTATAACACCCTGAAAATATCATCGAAGCATCTTTGAATTCTTTTCGACACGTGTCTATAGAATTTTAGATAACCAAAATAACAAAGTTTCATTTTCGATTATCATACCCTTTTTCTTTAAATTTGATCATTTCCTTTCAATATCATGGCAAAGATATGTATTGCATCTGGTATCATGATGCACATGATCTTATTTATTCAATATATTCAAATCTATTGAGGGAATGCATCTCGTGTTGGGAGCAACACAGTCTATTTCTCAGCTTTGCTCCAACAATGTTTGAGAAAAATAGACTATGTCAAGGAAGTCACAATTCGTGTTCGAGGTTCTTGGAATTATGAGTTCAAATTTCGATTATCACCCCAAAGGTCAATTAAAAGCAAAAAAAAAAAAAAGAAAACATTGGTTCATGTTGAGCGATTAGAGATCCAGAAGGGAAACAATAATGGATAGATTTAATATTTTCAAATATATGCATAACCCCTAGAATTAATCCTAATTACATGCGATCAATTATCCTATGTTCGTTCTTTGCCTACACGTTCCTCTTCTGCGATAAACCTCTGTGTCTTCCCTTAGATTGTTGTTGTTCATCACTCCCTCCTAATGCAATCCCAGACATGAAAATTTGAGAAAGATGATGCCAAAGAAAAGAGGATGAATGAGTCTTACTTCTAATACAAAGAGACATGAGACAAGAGAGAGATAAAGGGACACCATGAGGGGAAAAGATGATGTGGAGGAAGAGGGGGTTTATGACCCTTTAAATATAGAGAAAAATTTCCTCTAGATAAAATTTATTCAAATAATAATTCTTAGGGATAAGTTTGGATAGGATAAAGACTATTTAAGGATGCTATTGTATGTGATCATGACTCATCAAGATTATTAGGGTTGGAGGACAACAATTTATAATGACTTAAATACTTAGACCGTAATCATATTTTAGTTTATACCTTATCTTATCTTTTACCATAGAAAGTTAAAAAGAATTAAAATAATGATATGTACCATAAAACTAAGTAATTTACAATTTATTATATTTTTTATATGTCACTATAAAAGTTCAAATACTTTTTTAAAAGGAAATATAGGAAGTTTGATTATAGTCAATTTTTATATTCTTAAGGCCATGTTTTGTGTGTTTGACAACACTTGGCAAAAAAAACTGTGGGTAAGGGTGTGGGGGAGGGGGCAATCAGCTTTAGTGTACACTTTTTAGTTAATATACACCATATTATTAAGAAGCTAAATAGAAAATTGGGGGGAGCAAGACCTCCCCATGCAGACATAGTTATGTCACTGACTTTTGACTACTCAATATTTGTGAAATGAATTAAATATAAATGAAATAAAAGTTTCAAGTGTGGAATTACATGTACCAAATGAGTCAAAAAATAAATATAGCATACTCCAACTACACCACTTGTTCATTAGTTAAAATATTAATCATCCTTCCATTATTACAATGTAAATTAACTATTGAATCATGCCACAGGCAAGCATCATTATCATGAGTGATGTGCATGGTTGGCACGAAATGTGGTTAAGATATAGGGTGCATCTATGCCTACAATGCTCGGTGCAGCACATGGTGCAACGCCGAGATACATGTTGTGTCACAGGTTGCGGCAAAGCAAGTTTTAAATTTATATTATACTCCAACTGACATAACTAAAATAAAAAAAAGCACGCAAGTTCAATTGTAATACGAATGCATCGAACACAAGGATTGGGACATGCAACACATGCGAAAACTCATGGAAAATTAATGAGACAAGAAAATGATTTGATTTTTTGTTTCATAAAAGTAAAATATAGAGGACATTTTTGAAAAACAATGATAGATGAATTTTTAAGAAATTAATCAACATTTGGCAATCCATTTCTTTATCTATTAAAATGGCTGAAATAAATTTAATTTAGGACTTGCGATCAGCTTGCTCTGGCTTGGCGAGCTCAAATATCTGAAACACAAGCAAATCAATGAGTTAGTCAATTAGCACTTGTTATGTTGATATAGGGAAATACTTAGCTCTTGTGAAAGATTTTTCAGATGATTTATTCAAGAATCACTCGATTAAGTTTGAAAGCCAATTTGATCAAGTACTAGCCAACTAGTTCTTGTTGTGTTGAAATGGAGGAATGTCCGAGCTAGTTATAGGGAATTGTCCATGAGTTAATTTGGTGTCTCTTGATTAGATTACATATCAAACCTAGTAAGTCAATGATGAGGCCAACCAGTTCTTGTTGTGTTGTCCTAAAGGAAGACACCAAGTTACCTACAAAGGACTTGTTATTTTGGTGTGTCTTGACTTATTGATTTCCACACCCTTTTTCTTAGATTGGAGTGTCACCTACTTATGAAGTTAATCATGTTCTCTCGAGTTATGCCGAGATAAAAGTGTCATATGAGGAACAACGGTGACAGATCGAAGTATAGGCTTAGTCGACTAGATCTTGTTGTGCCTCCTAAGTCGCATGCAACAAATTGTCAAAACCACAAAACAAATGGTTAGCCAACTCTCATTGTACTGACCTAAGAGAATACCCAAGGCTATTATAATAGGATCCTCTTTAAGAACAAACCACTAAAGTGGCTTCTAAGCTTATCACATCTCCCATCGCAAGGGGTCTTGGTTGAGACAAGCTTCTCAGCTTTCAACTTGGCTTGGGTGTACTCTCTCTCTCTCTCTCTCTCTCTCTCTCTCTCTCTCTCTCTCTCTCTCTCTCT
>LTAE01004214.1:2083-30282 GCA_001647135.1 Pontederia paniculata | reverse complement strand
AAAGATTTAAAACCTAAATTGATTTATTAAAACTCATATTTATCTTATTTATTCATCCAAGTCCAGTGCTCGAGTCATCATTCTGACACTTAATTGTTAAATCTTTACCATTATTTAATCTTTAATTTAATAATCAATCAATTCTTCAAATCCAATGTATCCCTCTCATTAAAATATTGTGTTAGATATTGATAGAATAAATTTCTCGTGGGATCGACACTCTATTCACTTACTTTATTACTTGATACGACTAGTGTACTTTCTAGCAATTTTATATGTATAATTAGCACGCATCAGAAGGTTTTCGAACAATGGATGGGCTCCTAGTAGGCGTTCCCTTCAGTTCCGACGGTCACGCGCATTCGATCACTATCGACATTGCTTCTTTCCATCTTTGTATTTGGCACGTTTCTTATGCTTCTGCACGATCATAGCTGGCGTTAAATGGGCATTGTTGGCATCTACGCATGAGAACAATAGACATGCTCCTTAAGGCCCTATTTGGTATGGGAATTAGAGGGAAATAATCGCCTTATTCTTGCATTTGCACCCAAACACCCCTAAAATAATATAATTCTTCTACTTTTTGAAACCACCTCGAAATTGCCAAAATCACCCATTTTTATTACAAAAGCAAGAACAAATTGTTCTTGCTCTTGGCAAGAACAATTTTTTTCTTGCTTTTACTTTACCGTATTGAATTATTTTATTTTAATAAATACAAAATAATCTATAGTTAATTAGAATTAATCGGGCGGTCAGAGAGTGGACGTCCATGAAGCTGAAGAAGGATCAGCGGTTATTTAATTTTAATTATTACAATACCAATTAATTCATCCAAACACCTTACTAGAAAAGCACCATAAGAATATTTCACTTCTATTCTTTTCACAAGAACAAAAAAGAATTATTCCCTCTAATTTCCATCACTCTTATTCCTTTACCAAATAGGGCCTAAGTGATGGCGGTAGGTGATTGCACGGAGGTCAAATGACTTCGATGGTCACATTACAACATAAGTGAGAGTTGAAATTTTGAGATGCTATACCATTTTTAAATTTTAAAAACGTCTATTCTAAACTTTATTAAAATTACTCATATTTTTTTTATGTTATGTGATAGTTTTATATTTATTTCAATCTATTTCTTAAAATATTTTCATAATCGTCTTTTGTATGTGAAATTTAATATATTTATAACTTAAAAGTTTCTGTTCTAATTCTTTATTTATATTTTTGCTCATTTATAAAACTTTAATTTTTTTTAAATTTTATTTTCGCTTTTATTAAAAATATACTAAGTTATTTATAAAAATATAAATAAATACTTAAATGAAAAAATTGTGTGGACTCCACACTCAAAACCCATTTTTCTCTTACCTCAAAACCAATTCCAACTCTCATGCTCTCTCCTTTGGGTCCACTTGATCATGTAAATGCATCTTTAGTTGCTGCATATGCCATTCATGCAAACCAATCACTAACCCTAAAATCATTATCGATGATTCATTTTGCATCGAAATAAACTTGCCCTAGTAAAAAAAAGAGTTTCCCTGCTTATTTTTGCTTAAAACTATTTATTTCTAACCCAAATTATTAAGAATTTTAATATTTATGTGTGTAGGAGTTTACGTACTCATTTTCCTCCTAAAATTACTTGTCATAATTATAGCAAAAAATAATAGATTTTTTTTCTTATAATAATAAATGTATTCACTTTTTAAGAAACAATATTTTAACTCCATCTCTTATTGTCATAGATAAATGAATCTTATAAAGTGTTATTTTTTTAATTTTAAAGTAACAATTCTCAATTTTATCACATTTTCGGAAGGGTCGGAGCGCACTAGATATATAGAAATAAGTAGGCATATGTTTACGTTTATCTAATTACTGTCGAGTGATTCTCTTCTCTTGCCCACATTTTACTTTTTTTTCAGGAGTTGCAAATACCCACAAAAGTTTTATTATTTTTCTTTTCATTATTATTTAAATGCGTTCTTATGTTGTTGTCATGCTCAAAGTCATCAAATTTCAAATAACATAAGATATAATTATGTATTTCTGTAAATTTATATATTGTTTATATATAATATATTTTTAATTAATCTTGCAATTATGTCATATGTTATAATAGAATGTTTTTATCTAGTTTGATGAATTATTATTTAATAGCGTAATGTGAGAAAAAGTTGTAATTTTATAATTATGTAATTATTGCCAAGTTATAAATAAGATAAAGTTTATTGCGCCACAAATTTTGAAGTCAATATCACATTGATTTTGATAATACTTTTTTGTCGAAATTGTAATGGAATTATGATACTATTTCAAGAGGGAAAGAACTTTATTATAATTTCAATACACATAACTTTAGTATAATTATTATTTAAAATATTTAGTTATATTTATTAATAATAAAATAACTAAAATATAATGACATATGTTTAATTGTTTATAAAGACATTTTCTATTATACAAGTACATAGTTATTTGTTTATTGAAGTTTACGATTATATATCAATTATCAAACATTTGATTTCTATATTAGAAGACATTCTCTTCTACTTTACCTTTGAATATATTTTAAAGAACTTTATCTTTGAGAAATATAGTAAATTTTTTAATAAGAAATTATGATATAAATCATCATCAAATATCTTTAAACTAATAAATTTTTACTAGTCTTGATAAATCCACTGAAAACTAATCTTGGCTTCCAACTATTTTGTAATACATTCCCTAATTAAAAGGAAAACAGAAAAATAGAAAAAAGAAAAAAAAAGAAAGAAAATGAAGTGGACCAGCCACATGTCATGCCCCCATTGCACCCCACACCCACTCATTCTCTCTCCCAACCTCGCTATAAAAGTCTCCAACCAGATTTTTATTGTTCTTTTTACCCATTTAGAAGTTGAAACTTTGGAAAAATTTGTCGTAAAGCTCATGACCGAAAATTAAAGAAATTGTTCCATGGTTCAATTGCAAATTAAAGTGAAGAAAAAGAGGAATTGAAGCTTGATCAAAGAGGAAGGTCTGTTAGGATTAAGGGAGACAAAGATAGGAGAAGTTCAAAAAATTGGAAGCAAACTAGGACATCTAAGATATGTAAATGGATCCTTACATTGACCATGAGGTCAATGTAGAATTATTGATGTTTCTACATGATAGAGGCATGAATTAGGATGTCATTATGCTAGATTTATAGTTTGGACAACACACTTATGATGTTTGCAATTTGTTCAAAGTCAAACATGCTACTTGAAACCATAGGGTTCATATGCTAAGAAGATAATTATTTTATGCTTCTTAGAATGTCATTGTATGAGCATGTTATTGTAATATATCGCAAATTGATTGACGAAGTGATCAAAATTGAAAACTTAGAAAAATCCTAGGTACACAGTTCTGATTTTCATATTTTTGCGAAAGTCGGTCGATCGACCTCAGGGGAGGTTCAACCGACTATCGAGTTTATAGGGCGTCAAGTCCGACCGACTATATATCGGTCGAACCTAAACACTCTCAGTAATGAAGGTTGATCGAACTAGGTTCGACTGACCCTCATGTCGGTCGATGTCCAATGACATCATAAGCCAGTGTCGGTCGGTGCTGGTCCTACCAACCCTCAAGTCAGACGATCCCTACATGGGAGTCGGTCGACCGACCTGGGAAGGGTTCTCAAATTTGTTTCATCATATCATATTTAAAGTTATTGTACCTATTGATTGATAACCTAGCTCACATATTGCATTTTCATATATAATAGGTTAAATTGTTAATGTTTAATGTATTGATTGATCGAAATTACAATTGGACGAATTAATTGAGTGTTTGTCGAATTGGAGGACTTGTCCTCATATTGTATTGACCAGACGTGAGATTTGTGGATTGCTTCACGCAGAGCTCATGAGAGCTAGTGCGCCCCATTGTGTAGCTAACCATAATGGCGGCATATTACCCCAATCTCCAATTATTGTTAAATGTTCATTAAAATTGATTGAATTGAATATATGGTTGCCCATTTGATAATTGATAAATATAAAGGTTCATGAAACCTATTGATTGATTGATATTGAGGGGATGGCTCAAGGAAGTCACAAAGAGTACTTTCGGTCATCAAATGATAATAAATAAGATAAGTCTAGCATGAACATAATTGTTATTGATATTGAGCATTAAGAAGTCTAACATTATTGTGTATTAATGTCATTGATCGATTGATGGTTATTTAAATGATTATAGTCCCAAGATATAACGATTTAATCATGATTGTTCATTGATATATTGATATCACATTTTATATTGACTTTATGGTTAATGGTTATCGTTATTGTTTATATGTTTTACATACTGGGCGGAAGCTCATGGGACTTGTCTCCTGCATTGGATTCTCTAGGCCGACAACTTTAGGTATAGACGGTGGCGCTGCTTTTCTCAAGAAGGTTACACATGTATCGAATCTAATATATGTACGACCAATCATTATGCCTATTTTTTATTTTTCATATATCGAATTTGTTGTATGAGTTATGTAACTCAAAACTATATATAAGTCATGAGTTTTGATGCTGTAAGTGAACATTGTGTTCTTATAAAGAAGTATCAAATTTATTAATCATTTTTATTATTGTAATTTATTGTTTTTTTATTGCAATTGTCTATTGTATTCCTGTGGCACGTCGAGAATCATCTCGACCCATGTCAAATACCACAGAGTGTTACATGTTTGGCGCGCGTTCATTTCAACGTGAATAATATTTTATAATAATTATCATTTATTACAAATTTTTGGTAAACTTTATCTTATATGATTATAATTTTTATGGACCCAAAAGTAGTCACATGGCCCAAGAAAAAAAAGGCGGCACCCATAGAAGGACAATTTCCAATTTATTTATTCACCTTTTATTTTATTTTGCCCCGTTGAGATATTTACTTCACCTTTTTCTTCAAAAGGTAAGATATTTTTGGTCGATCCATTTGCCACGTCACCAAGGTGACTTACCAGCGGTCACCAGAACGCGGAACCCCATATCTTCGGTGCAGTTACCGCGTCGCAATCGTCCTATAAATCAAAACCTCTTGTCGCTAGGGCTTTTCCTCGCATCCGCCTCCTCCTTTTTACTCGGTTTCCGATCTCTCCGTCCTCCTCCTTATCCTCAAATGGCCGCTCCCGACGTCGAGTACCGCTGCTTCGTCGGCGGCCTCGCCTGGGCCACCGACGGCGCCTCCCTCGAGCGCGCCTTCAGCACCTACGGCGAGATCGTCGACTCCAAGGTAAACGCCCACCGTCGCCGCCGCCGGCTTCCTTTTGATCTGAACTGATGATTTACGGTTTGATTTTGTTTGGATCTGTTTCTTCCCTCCTTCCCCGATCTCGGATCTGATTTGTTCCGGAGTTATTTTGTTGTGTATGGCGGCGGCGGCGGCGGATACGGCGACGGTGGGTCCCGATACCAGAGGGGCGGCGACAGCGGCGACAACTGGAGGAACTGAGCCGCCGTCCGTCTTCTTTGATGCTATCTTAATTTCATAGTTATCGAAATTTCTGATGTTGGTTACCTTGGTTATCTTAGCATTTCCTTTCATGTAATAGCAAATGGAGTCCGAGATTTATGATCTAAATGAAATGTTCTTTTGACTCAGTTCAGTAGCACTTCGATTTAGCTTATTTTCCTGTCGATGTATTTTGCTATACAAATGGTTGCGTTGTCAGTCTGCAGTCATGACTTCACGATCTCGTTTATTATGAAATTAACGGAAAATGTTTCTACAGAACCCTTTTTTTCTCTTGAAATTGACCGAATCACCAAGAAAGCGAAGAACTATCAAAAGAGAAAAATAAAAGAAACAATTATAACAGATGCTCGATAACTTTAATTCTCTTCTACTGGGACGCCACTGCTCGAACCCCCGGCGAGGCTTGTGATACTTGAGATTTGCCCGCAGACCCGGCCTTCAATTGCGGAAAGAGCACGAAAGTATAATAAGGACAATTCAATATCTTATTTACACAATTATAAAAACATAATGGAGGTGGAAATTTGCTTTCTGGTTACCTTGTCTTGTTTCTTAATCTTGATGTAGTTCTCGATCCCCTTGATGGTCTTCTTGAGGCAAATCCGGTGCTCGTCCATGGAGGTGCTAACAAACTGGTCGAAGTGGCCCTTGGCGTTGGCCACGAAGCTTGCGGCAGGGTCCTTCTTCCAACAGGGCGAGTCCCCCATCGACCGCTGCAGGATCTCCGCCTCGGCCTTCACACTGGGAGTTTCCATTCTCTCTCTCTCTCTCTGGAATAATTTGTAATACAGAGCTATACAGAAAGCAGGACGTTGAATTAGGAGAGTTCTCTCTCTCCCTCTGGAATAAATGTGTAACACAGTGCTATGCAAGTGATAGCAACAAAGGCGTTGAATTAGGAGAAGGGTGCCATGGACGGTGCTTGGTATAGCTTTCTTGCAACTATATGTGGTTTTATTCTATACTGAATTATTGAATGTGCGGTCACGCAAGAAAAAAAAATGCCCGGCATATACTTGTCAATTAAAGGGCAATATGAGATTTTGGACACTTGTCACTCTTTGACTCGTTCGTTCGTCGTTCTAAAATAGGGCTCACGAGGATATGCTAATGAGGTAGTAGCTGATTACCCAAAGATTCCCTTTGGAAGTGACCGAATGTAAAAAGAGGTAAAAGAGATGGTGACTACCCACTCTAAAAACAATAATAGTAACATCCCATGAAAAGGTTTTGGTTCAAATGTACATTTAATACTTTTATGTAATGGAGTATGCATTATGAAACCAACCACTAGAGACCGACTCAGAATCTTTTAGGGATAGAGTTTGACAAGTAGAATTTGAAATTTTCATCAATAGTTTAAATTAGTAAATTTGTTCTAATCGAATTTAAATAAATTAAAATCTAATGATGAACTAATTTGATAGATAATTCTAATAAATATTTAGATGCAATATGAGAATAAAAAAATAAAATATATTTTTAAATAAAGATATAAATATAATTATTTAAAAATTCAAATAAAAATTATTTTATTAATTAATATAAAAAAGATTTATTATAATAGAAAAATATTATTATATTATTAACTTAGCATAAAATTATTTAAGAAAAAATAATTAACTCAATTTGAGGTGAGAAATTTTAAGTACAATTTCCAAGAAAATTTTAAGATTCAAACGCTTTCAATTTTTTTTTTCAAGAATCAATAAATTATACGCATCATGACTTGCTCTCCCCGCTTAAATGGCAGCTGGGTATATAAATTCAATCATGATCCATGAGTTTTTTCCTCTAAAAAACAACCAATAATAAATTTCAACTGCATTAAAAGTTGCAATAGAAATTAAAGTTGGAAGAAAAAAAAATGATGACAAGTAAATATACTGAAGAAATAAGAAAAATAAATAAATGAATAGTTAAACACGAGGCCCAGCCAGTTACACCACAAAGCAGATTTAATGGGCCGGACCAAGATGCACCCGAGATTCGCATCAAGTCGTCCACTTCGCTTGCTTTGGGCCTGTTTGACTAAGCTTATAAGTAGGTTAAAACTACTTATAAGTAATTTTTAGAATATCTTCATGTTTGGTAACTAAAAATATTTATTTATAAGTTGTTAGATAATTACTTATAAGTTGAAAAAAAATAAGCAGGTCCCCCCTGCTTATTTTTAAAGTTGTTGACTTATTAATTTTAACCAACTATATTACTCTTTTATCCATATATTTTAATATTGTTATCGTATAACTTTAAGGGTATATTAGTCAATATTTATTTTAACAAACATTATAACTACTTATTGATATTATCAGCACTTTTATCCAAACATGTAACTACTTATATTTTAAAATAAGTATCAGCACTTAAATTGCTTATCAGCATTAGTGCTTATCAGATATTTTTTATCAGCTAAGCCAAACAGGCCCTTTATTCCGCTAACATCCGCAGCAGCGGAACGCCCGTCACCTGTTCGACGTTTTTCCTAAGAGCAAGCGACAACGAATAGCTGCTCGTCTCAGCCGAAAGATGTCATCTTTAGGGGGGGATCCCAACTTTAAGGTCATCTCTGAGCTCTTCTTCTGAGTTCGATTTTATTATCGTCTTTATTGTTCTTGTCACTTGACTGTTCTGGAGAAATCACAGATAATACTTGGATCGTCATCATCGTTTCGGCGTCAGATTCTATCCGAGATGGGATATGAGTTCACCGTCCTGGTCTCGTTTTCTTTCTCTTTTCCCTTTTTTGAGAAATTTTTCTCGTTTGCTTTGTCCATGTTTGATTCCTTATTCGAAGAGACTGGTCACGTTAAACAGAGTGCGGACATTGATGAGAAGGGGATACGGAGAGAGGAGCCGGAAGAACTGGTGATGGCGCTGGCTGAAGCTAAGGTGAGGCATATTTTTCCATTGCCAGCATTCATTGCTTTACTGAGTAAACAAATGGTTTCTTTTTTGCATACGCTAGGGATTGAATAGGAAGAGACATAATTAACCCGCCAATTAGGAAAGTTTAGCTTAAACAAATGAGTTAAAATATCATTATGCATTGGCGCTGTTGTTTATTGTATTATTGACGTCTCAGGCTGATGCCGTTATATCAAAGCTTCTGGGTAATGGTTCGAGGGAAGAGGACGAGGAACCCACACTTTTGATAACTGCTGATCAAGTAAGAACACTCCTCATCTTCCTCTGCTTTCTTCTTCTCTTCTTGTCTTTTGAAAGTTGAGATTCTTTTAGTCATCAAAGGTAAGATTCTTTTGTGTAGTTAAAGGTAAGATTTTTTAACGCAGCGAGTTGTCAAAGTTATAAGTTTCATCCAAGTAAACTCTACCTAAGTAGGGTCAGGTAAAAGTAAAACCCATTGGCGAAAGCACCTCCAACTAAGGCCATCATGACCTTACCAATTTCTACAAGTATAGCATGGTCTGGCAAAGTCATGTGATATGAAAAGAAAAAGACTCTCATTTTCCTTTCATATCTCTCAACTACAACTCCAAGTGTTCCATGTTTTCTGTTGAACAAACTGCATATATTACATTGTCTGCTAGTTCTAAAACAGGGGCTAGGGAACATTTTTTTGGTGCTATTAGTTATTTACTTCTCGTTGTGAAGTTTATATGTCCTGTCAATCACGTGCCATTGTGGTATTTTAATTGCACTGATGCACATATGAGCAAAGGAGAAACTAAAACAAGTAGGGATGATATGGTATCCTTTATCTCATACTTTTGGTTTCATATCACATTGACAATTGTTTGGTGATGAAATTCTTATCACAAACTACTTATTTATAAGCAGTCACAGAAGCAACTTTCTTAAAGTAAGTTTGAAGGCCTCTCCTTTACAAGTGTCGGGTGGCCATGGAGGTGTGGTACATGGTGAACATGGACTGGATTAATTCGAGAAATGAACAGATATTGTGGGAGTGTTCATTGAGATGCAATACATCACAGCAGACTTTTGTTTATGGATCAAAGAGATAGAGAACTTTCTGTATGCCTTCTTGTTTACTATATGGATCCAACAGAATAATCTATTTTTTTACGGGAAAGTTTCATACTGAGAAAATAGCGAATCATGCTAGATCTTTATGTAGGGAACAGATCTCTTGTTAGTAATTTCGTACCAATGTGACTATTCCATATTAATAAATCTTGGATGTTTACCGAAGCTCGGTAATTCATCCTTTTCCCTCTCAAGAGAAAGTTTGAATGCCTCAATCACGGCGACTTCACAAGTATTGGTTTAAAAGTTTTTACATCAAAAAGCAGATCAAGATATGCTACAGTAGATAAATTTGAAAATTCAAAATAAAATAGCCTCTGAAAATAGAATCTTTAATGCCTTTCCAGAGATTTGAACTTTGATTAGAAAATTAAAACCCAGAGACGATATTCCCTTTAAAGAAAACTAGTGTCGATCATCTTATAACTTTCACAATGTTATTACTAGTATCTTTGGTCAATATGTTCATGTATTTGGAAATCGAGTTGTGCAACACAAATTATGAGGAGTTTCGGTTATATTTTGCCCTTTCTGATATGATAAAGTAATAATCTGACTACATTCTTGTGTCATTCGAAAGAAAATTCTATCTTTATGGGAGTTTTCCTTTTTATTTAAATGTATGTCTCTCTACCTCACTGCAGCTTCGACCTACTTATTTCATGAGACTTACTGGTTTGGTGTTTATATGTTGACTCCGATTTTGCTTTTTTGTTGAGGTTGTGGTCCATGGAGGGATGATAAGGGAAAAGCCAAGTGATGCAGAGGAAGCACGAAAGTTTATTAAAGGTTTTCCTCAAGGGAACTTACCACCTCTTTCCTTCATCGCCTCCAAGTTTTAGTAGAAGGCAGGCATTTTCTCATGGTGCGTTGTTCTGCACAATCTCAGATTATTCTGGCAGTCATGCCTCAACAATTAGTTCTGTGTTTGTTACCAACCTGAAAACAGGCGTTAGAAAAGGGGGAAGGGACACAGCTGAGGTAATGTTTGATCTGACATGTGAGGTGCTAAATATCTCATGTTTAATCATTACATAAACTGCACAAAATATGTCAAACCATGTTATGGAGTATGACAGATAAAATAATGATGAACTCTGTCCAATAAAAATCATGTAACTTATCATTCTTTGAATTTGCTAACAGATTCAACATCTTATGCATTCTGTAGGTTTATTTTAACAAGATACCAGATGAAGTTATTGAAAATCTGGTAACCCATGGGTTTATGATACTGATACTTCTTTTTATCATTGATGTATATTCTTTGATGCTCCCCTCACAGCTTGTCTTTTCCAGATCAAAGAGGGAGATGTGTTCTATGTTGCCGGTGGGCTGATGGTTGAAAATCCTCAAATTTCATCCTTTGTGGAGTCAATAGTAAGTGCTTCATATGGGATCACTTGATAGTCTATTTAGCAGTGTCGTTATTTAGTTTTATGATCTACTTATTCTGAGTCTGCTAAAATTATCCAATACTCTTTTGTAGGTAGGAACAATTGATAGCATCATGGGTCTTCCAAAAGCATTAACAGAAAGATTAATTCACGAGACTCTTAATAGGAACTGAGCTTTCTGTCTCAGAAAAAAAGGAACTGAGCTTGGTATGCTTGCAAACTCATCTACTGTAACTTCTGATTTTTCTGTTAGCATCTGTTCTCCAGTGCTTGCAAGTAGATATGATTTAACTTGAAAGATGCTTATTAAAATGTATCTGGATTAGAGTTCTGAGGAAGAAATGCTTTACTAATATTTACTCCATGTAATTTGATAATTTAATTCTCTATATTTTATCCTGACCATTTTGGTTTCTAACACGTAAGAAATAGCACATTAAAATGTGTAATATTGTCTTGGATAAATTTATACTTCATAGAATACCTTTGGTTTGGAGCAGCATCCTTCCTTTTCACTCTTGTTCAAGTTTCTTCAAAATTTGCAGGTTTATCTGCCCTTGATTATTCCATTCCAGCATGAAATAGGAACAAAGAAACAAAATAACAGCACGATTCAATTACTGTTGTCTGTTTGCTGCAACTTTTTAGAATGTGTTTGGATTGAAGGGAAAAAAGAGGATTCTCACCAATATTAATCTTATTTGGATAGCATTGTTTTGGAAGGAAATATAAAAGTTAATCTTATTTTCGAGGATAAATGACTTTACCCTTCGATTAACAAAATGATAATGGGATTTTCATCGATTTTGTCTTTTTTTCTGATGCCTAGTTCCGATTAAACTATGTAGTTATATATTGCACACTTAAAAAAATTATATTCGAAGAAACTCAAATTCCACACCTCCTTAACAATGAGGGGGTTCACTCCATTCGAACTCTAGTTGATTTTTTCATCTTGCTTTAGGATTAGAAACCCTTATGCATTTTTAGCAAGAAAATAAAGATATTTTTATTAAGATAATAAAATTGAAAAGAAATTACGCGTCCGATTGAAAATTTGAACTCTTACCCTTTAAAGAGACATTATGGCCTTCACTATAAGGTAAATGACTTGAAATCGGCTATTTTTTTATTGTCTGATTAATTCAACATTTATGCGTCATGATTTAATTTATAATCTAACCTATAATGCTAAATAAGACTAAAATTTATGATCTATTTTTCCTGATTACAAAATTATGATATTTGATGTAACACCTGAGACCAACATGGTCTGTGTTGGGATAGATCAATACGGCATGTGTTGGCGGAACACAACCCGTATTGGAACATACCTAAAGGAAGAATAAAAAGTCTTTTATTATTGATGTCACAATGAATCTGTTAATCTGTACATGACATATATAGTGATACATGAGAGGCATATCATGTCAATATTAATTGATCAGTTACGCCAGATCTTTTGTTGCACTGGAAATCTTCTATTGCAGTGGAAGCTTTCTGTTGCAGTAGAAATCTGTTGTTGCTGGTGGAGTGCATCAGTTGAGATTGTTACAGACTTGGTCTAATACGCCCCCTCAAGCACGGCTGGGTCTCGGACGTAGGCGTAGCTTGCTTCTGAGGAATTCGAAACGAGCACCGACAATAGGTTTAGTCATGACATCAGCCAATTGGTCTTTTGTCGAAATGTATCGAACAACTAGTCGTCGATGGAACACTTCATCGCGGACGAAATGAAAATCAACTTCAATGTGTTTGGTGCGAGCATGAAATACTGGATTTGCAGAGAGGTAAGTTGCACCGATGTTGTCACACCAGAGTGTTGGTGGAGAAGGAGGATGACAACCTAGCTCTGTCAACAGTGAACGGAGCCAAATTAATTCTGCTGTGGTGTTTGCCAGGGCTTTATATTCAGACTCAGTAGAAGAGCGGGAGACCGTCTTTTGCTTTTTGGCAGACCATGACACTAGATTTTTGCCAAGATAAATGGTGAAACCTCCGAAGGATTTCCTGTCATGAGGATCGCCTGCCCAGTCAGCATCGCTAAATGCTTGTAGGTCGGTGGTAGTTGCAGTAAATTCCAGCCCAAGATCCTCCGTGCCTTTGAGATAGCGCATAATACGTTTGACGGACTGCCAATGTGATTCTAAGGGCTGATGCATGAATTGGCTGGCATAGCTTACGGCATAGGCGAGATCGGGGCGAGTTATGGTTAAATATTGCAGAGCACCCACAAGTTGTCGATATAAAGTAGGATCCTTAAAAGGTGGATCAGTCTGGAGTGAATTATGAGATGCAGCTAACGGAGACTTCACGACTTTTGCATCAACCATGTTGGCCCGAAGAAGGAGATCCTTGGCATATTTCTTTTGAGAAAGTAAAAGACCATTAGAGTTGTGAAGTGCCTCGATGCCAAGGAAGTACCGAAGCTGGCCAAGGTCTCGTATTGGAAACTGTTGCTTTAAATGATTTGTGATCTGCTGAACTAAGCAAAGAGTAGTTCCTGTTAATAATAGATCATCAACATAAACAAGGAGATAAGCAAGTTCTGTTGCAGTCCGAAAAATGAATAAAGATGAGTCAGTTGCAGAGCTTGTAAAACCGAAGGAAGTCAACGATGCAGCGAGAGTTTGGAACCAGGCGCGGGGTGCTTGCTTTAGGCCATAGAGCGACTTATGCAGCTTACAAACATGATGAGGGAAGTTGGTGTCATGGAAATCGGGTGGTTGCTCCATATATACATCATCATTGAGATCACCATGAAGGAACGCGTTACTGATGTCAATCTGATGCAAGGGCCACCTTCGCGATATGGCCAATGAGAGGACCACACGGATTGTTGTGGGCTTGATCACAGGGCTAAAAGTCTCGGTGAAATCAATGCCAGGAGACTGGTGGTAACCTTTGGCAACCAACCGCGCTTTGTGTCTTTCAATGGTGCCATCAGGCAAGAGCTTTGTCTTGAAGATCCACCTGCAACCAACAACATTCATAGAAGGAGTACGCGGTACTAGCGTCCAGGTGCCATTGCTGAGAAGTGCATGGAGTTCGTCAGCCATGGCAGCACGCCAGTGAGCATACTTGTTAGCATTAGAAAAACATGTAGGAGTGGAATCTGGAGTGCTGGTGGCTGTCAGAGCCTTAAGACCGGCCATAGATCTGTAGTCTATCGGATGACGAGGTCGGAGAATTCGTGTGACTCTTTGTGGAGTTGTGGGTGGAGTTGAAGATGGGGAGGAAGTAGGGGAGACGGGGGTTGAGGATGATGATGTGGAAGTGCTAGTAAGTGGGGTAGTTGACGTGGAAGAAGTTATTGGAATAGATAACCATGGTGTTGAGGGCGATGAAGCTGATGGTTTTGTGAGTTGCTGGAATGGTTGAGAGGAAAAAGGAAAGAGGTGTTCATCGAACGTGACATGGCGTGATATGTAGATGCGTCCGGAGGGACGATGGAGACATCGATATCCTGTTGTGTTGGAGGGATAGCCAAGAAATACACAGGGAAGGGCATGGGCATCAAATTTATGTCGGTTATATGGTCGAGTAAAAGGATAGATAGCGCAACCAAAAACTCGAAGTTGTTTGTAATCTGGTTGCTTTTGGTGAAGACGAAAATATGGAGTCTCGTTGGCTATGACGGAGAGGGTAAGCGATTGATAAGCATATTCGCAGTCTCCGCGGCATAGTGCCAATATCGAAATGGGATGTTGGCATGTATTAGTAGAGTGAGGGTGGTTTCAATTAAATGTCGTATTTTTCGCTCTACTTGTCCATTCTGTTCATGTGTGTGAGCACAGGTGAGGCGATGAGAAATGCCATGTCCTCGAAGGTAGGAAGCTAAGGCAATGAACTCACCTCCTCGGTCAGTTTGTAGGCTTTTAAGCTTTTTACAGAATTGTCTTTCAAGAAATGCATGAAAACTTGGAAATAATTGAGATACATCTGACTTATTAGAAATAGGAAAAATCCAAGAGTGACGAGTGTAATCGTCAACAAAAACAGCAAGATAAAGGTGGCCATCGGAGGAACGGTGAGGAGCGGGACCCCAAACATCGGCAAACAGAAGATCCAGAGGAGCGCTGCTGCAGGTGAGCGTTGGTGCAAGATGCAAGCGAGTGGCCTTGCCTTGGATGCAAGAGGAGCATTTATTTAAAGACTTGGAACTGCATTGAGGTAATTTATTAGTACGAAAAACACAACGAAGAGCACGATCATGTGGATGACCCAATCGCGCATGCCAGATGCTTTGAGAAACGGAGCTGGTGAAAACTTTCGGAGTGGTAGTTGAACACGGAATGTGGTACAATCCGTCTTTAATTTGTCCGCGAAGCAGAATTTGCATGGTTGTCCGATCCTTTAAAAGAAAATGATTAGGATGAAACTCAAAGATACAATCATTATCTTTCGCAAATTGACGAACAGAAAGAAGAGGCTTAGTTAATGAAGGAACGTGTAAGACATTATTTAAGGTAAGAGGGCGAGAGGGAGAGTGAAGAACAGAGTTACCAATGTTATGAATGGCTAACTGATTACCATTGCCCACTTGAAGGCTATCAGAACCAGTGTAGTTGTCTGAAGAGTGGAGAGACTGGATGTCAGGGGTGGCATGATGTGTCGCACCGGTGTCTGGGAACCATTCACTGTAGGCACCGAGTATGGAATTCGAAGATGAAGAAGATGGAACTGCAGCAGTCATGGTCATATTTGCTTGTGGCTGTATGGAATTGGGATGTCGATAGCGACATTGATATGGTGAGTGTCCAGCGTTACCGCATACTGGGCATGGATCTCTCCTGCGGTTAGATTGTTGGCCACGCCCTTTTCCACGCCCACGGTTGAATTGTCCACGACTGGTGTGTTGGAAGGAATGTTGAGCAGTGGTTCTATTGTAGTTTGCTGCTGGAGGGAGACCGTCAGAAGATCTTTGAGCAGTGGTGCTAGTGTAGTTTGCTGCTGGAGGGAAGCCATTAGAAGATCTCTGAGCTTGCAAACGTATCTCATGACTGGTGAGTATACTTTGCAGTTCTGGAAATGGAATCGGGGTGTTGCGAGAAGACAGAGAGGCAACAATCGAGTTGTAGTCACTGTTAAGGTTGTTAAAAACGATGGCATTGAAGCTGGAGGTGGAGAGGGCATTGCCGGCCGCTGCGAGCTCGTCCGCAATAAGCTTGGCCTGGCGGAGATATGATGACAAGGAGGCATCTCCTTGTTTTAAGGTCTGGAGTTGCATTTTTAGTTGCAACAACCTTGTTTCTGTTGGTGCGCCATATGCTTGCTTGAGCGCCAACCAAACATCTCGAGAAGTTTGAAGACCAACCACGAGTGGTAAAACTTCTTCAGAAAGTGAGGATAAAATCCAGCTCATGAGCAGCTGGTCTTTGCGCCGCCATTCGATGGCCTGTGGAGACAATTGTGGCGCTATGATTGAATCTGAGGATGGGCTTACAGGACATGTGCTTGTTCCATCAATGAAGCTTTGAAGGTCGAAGCTGTTGATCAACGGAAGGAGTTGAGTGGTCCAAAGTAGATAATTGGATGATGTGAGTTTAATGGAAACGAAATGATGAGCTTGATGGAGTGCTGGGAAAGGAGAGGAGGTGTTTTGGGTTTCAGTTGAGACACTGGAAGAATTGGTGGAGGAAGAAGACGTCGGGGTGATCATGTTGAATTGCTCTGATACCATAAAGGAAGAATAAAAAGTCTTTTATTATTGATGTCACAATAAATCTGTTAATCTGTACATGATATATATATAGTGATACATGAGAGGCATATCATGTCAATATTAATTGATCAGTTACGCCAGATCTTTTGTTGCACTGGAAATCTTTTGTTGCACTGGAAATCTTCTGTTGCAGTGGAAGCTTTCTGTTGCAGTAGAAATCTGTTGTTGCTGGTGGAGTGCATCAGTTGAGATTGTTACAGACTTGGTCTAATAATGGACATCTTTGACACATTTATTCGAACAAAACAATTGTACTCTATTTTTATTGAGGTTGATCTACGTTGATTTTGTTTAAATTGATTTATGTCATAGTTTATGTCTCTCTAATGTCATATTCATTATTCAAAGTCATTATATCTACATATTAGTTCTATTTGACATCACTCTCTCGTTATTTGATGCTTTGGTATATGTGTCAACATCATTATTTTGATGTAGTCATTTGAGTGTAACCCGTTAGTTTCATATTATTATAGTTGCAATGTCATTATTGAACAAAAGTGGCACTTGATAGTGCATCAATTTCTCTAAAATAATGATAGGTGTCATATGATCGATCATTTCCATATTGCATATGAAATAATTGATTTGTGATCTAATATGAGAATTAAATTCTCATCTTATGGCTACAAACTTAAGTCAATTATCATATTATCATGAAATTTCTTCCCTTTACGTTTCAATAACCATTTGAATTAGCGCAAACAAAAATATTTATGATCAACATCAAAAGAATCGAATATATGTATAGATTCAATTGAGCACTTATGATCTACTTGAGTAATAATTTGCATATAATGTACAAGCACAAAATATATATTTTGTTGTAACTCTACATAGCTAATTTGTAAGATTATATGATCATCATAATCAAAAGAAGCATATCTTACAACCACCTTATGAGGATTATAGATATCCAATGTTTAACCTTTTTTATAATGAATCTTTCTAAGTTAATAAGTGTGTTTCATCACGTCGTATAATATTCACTAATAAATACAATTTTTTGGAGCTTTATATATTTATTAATTTTTATAGTTGTAATAATATTGAGTAATATTTTAAAATTGACTATGATAATATATTTATATTTTAAAAAACATCATTAATAGCTTGTTATTTTATGAATGTATATTCACATAATATAATTTATATATTACTTGAGTGTGTGTATATATATATATATATCTTCACTCACATTTTTTTTCAGTTATACTACTTCACATGCATAATTACATTTCATATATGCATTTACATTGTTTTACGTTACAACATATGCACTCAATGGAATAAAATCATCCATATCCCTTCAATTAATTTCTCTTATAGGTCCTGGATGATCATCTTTGAATAAGTTTTTTTTAATTAGTTACCTATAAACTCCTTTTTGTATATTTTCCTCTTTGTTTGTGATGAACATAACATCAAGTGTAGCTTTATCTGCTTCAGGGTATATATATATACAGGTCAAAGTGAGTATGCAGCTCAACCTTTTATTGTAACTTACATATCTCCACCATGTTCGTCCATCAAGTTTGATCAAGAGATGGAGCTCATCATGAACATACATAGAAAACAACTAACAAAATATAAATCGATAAACATCAACTAATTTCCTAATCGGATAATGATTAAACTCAGTTCCCAGATTTGACCAACAACATTGTTTCTTTTCTCTTGCATCGAATTTCTAAATTGTGATGCAAGCTTTGATTTAGTTCCAACCTTCGAGAATTCTTTGGTACATTATAAATTCTGATAAGTTTGCAACAATTGGCATGTGACTAGGCAGAGAAATCGGTAAAGGGAAATAATGCTTTATGACTGACCAAAGATGAAGACCATCGTGAAAGAGAGAACCATATTCATTAAGAAAATGGAAGATGAAAGATAAAATACTTGAAGAAAAAGAGAAGAATCATGCATGTGACTGGAGAATGGAAAGGAGTCTACGCGCCCGACTAGACTTGACCTGAGGAGAGGGGGACATTCACTTGGTGAGAAGAAACATGTCATCCTAGAAATTAGTATCTACACATATATCTTTAGATCAATCATCTTACTTAGAAATAAAGATCCATTGGATGGAAATAATAGCTATAATTTACGGCATAAAGTATGCGGCATAATATATATGAGGGGCTTATTCATCTTTGAACCGGAGTCAAGTGCATTATCATTGACCCTATCATGGAGGAGGAGATCAGGGCATTCTCACCAAGCTTAAGCTACTTAAACTCTTGATATATGCATAAAGATAAAAAAACAAAATCATTTTAATCTAATTTATACAAATATTATCCTATTAAGATCATCAAGAGATTGCAATGACTAAAAAAGTTATGAAAATCAAAATAGAAAACACGATCTCCTTAATATTTGTGCCACTCATAAGAAGACTAAAGGAAGTCCTTCTTTAATGATGATTCATGGGACTGCAAGATTCACGGGACTGCGGACAACATCATATGCATCCTTCATTTCACGAACCATGAAGGAGAGAAGAAGGAGAAGAAAGAGAAGGATAGCATGGAAAATATGAAGAAAATCAATTGAAAAATCACATGCTTGTGTTTATCCAATTAAAATCCCAATTAACCCTGTAGTTGAACAATTTCAGCATATAATTGATATTAAATAAATTTAGAATAGAAAATAAGATAAATATGACCTTATGGACACCTATCGCACATTTATTCAAACAAAACAATTTCAACTTATTTTATTCAGCCTATTATGACACTCTAATGTCATATTCATTATTCAAAGTCATTACATCTATTTGTTAGTTCCATTTGATATCACTCTCTCGTTATTTGATGCTTTGGTATATGTGTCAACATATCATTACTGGATTTAGTCATTTGAGTGTTACCCATTAGGTTCATATTATTATAGTTGCAATGTTATTATTGAATAAAAAGCGACACTTGACATCGCATCAATTTCTCTAAAATAATATAAATTGATAGGTGAACCTTAAGATATCATATGATCGATCATTTCCATATTGCATATAAAATAATTAATTTAGTCATCTAATATGAGAATTAAATTCTCATCTTATGGCTACAAACTTAAGTCAATTATCATATTATCATGAAATTTCTTCTCTTTATGTTTAAATATAAACCATTTGATTAACACAAACAAAAATATTTATGAGCAACATCAAAAGAATCAAATATATGTATAGATTCATCTGAGCACTTATGATCTACTTACTCGAGTAATAATTTGCAGATAATGTACAAGCACAAAATATAGTTTGTTGTAACTCTACATAGCTAATTTGTAAGATTATATCATCATAATCAAAAGAAACATATCTTACAACCACCTTATGAGGATTATAGTTATCCAATATTTATCCCTTTTTTATAACGAATATTTTTAAGTTAATAAATGTGTCTCATCACATCATATAATATTTATTAATAAAACAACTTCAAAAACCATGTTATAATAATAATAATAATCACATAATTATAATGTAATATATTAATAACCGAGTTCCATGAACAATCCTTTGTGGGAGTAGTGGGTACCTCGTAGGACCTCGACCCGCCTACTCGGGTCTTGATGGATCGGATAAGAGACACCTTTCTGAGTCACGAACATCTAACCGAGTAAGTGCACCAGGAAGTTGGAGTTCCTGGTCGAGTTGGTAACACT
The DNA here is from genome assembly GCA_001647135.1 of Pontederia paniculata. Classification (NCBI taxonomy): domain Eukaryota; kingdom Viridiplantae; phylum Streptophyta; class Magnoliopsida; order Commelinales; family Pontederiaceae; genus Pontederia; species Pontederia paniculata. Next base: position 9,955 of record LTAE01004214.1, on the reverse strand, counting down.
AGTCTCCAACGGAACATGACATTACTATACATATGAGAATATATTTCTACTTAATAGTAGGGCAAAATCTCTTACATTTAATTTTTTTAATAAGAAAAATATAATATAATTATTTTATTCTACATTCCTTTAAGTTTTTTTTGCACTCTAGACCATAAATTTTTTTTTCACAATTTTCTTTGTCAACCACTGTCACCATTTTTGTTAGTTTAATATTTTTAAAAGCAAAATACTCTCTCTCTCTCTCTCCAATCATTATCGTGCTACCATAACCTCTCCCTCTTTGAGCCTGATCAACTTACTCTTTTTGGTGTTTGTGAGCTCGATAATGTGCGAGAGGTTGATACTTGTTAGGGGTTGATCGAAACTGTGTAAATTTTATCAAGGTGTAATTGCAAATTATTACAAGTTTGTCATTTGTGTGCTAACTATAAAAATTGTCCTCGGATATCTTTTTTGTGATTAAAAAAAGTCCCTCTAAAGGTTTGAACTTTTGGGGTACTGAATATTCATGTAGATAAAAAGCCGATGTGGGAGACATTAACTACATATTTATAATGTTACAATGATTTCAAGCTTTAGGGTCTGTTTGGCTTAGCTGATAAAAAATACCTTATAAACACCAATGTTGATAAACATTTTAAGTGATGATACTTATTTTAAAATATAAGTAGTTATATGTTTGGATAAAAATGTTGATAATATCAATAAGTAGTTGTAATATTTGTTAAAATAAATATTGACTAATATACCCTTAAAGTTATATGATAGTAATATTAAAAAATATGGATAAAAGAGTAACATAGTTGGTTAAAACTAATAAGTCAACAACTTTAAAAATAAGCAGAGGGGGACCCTGCTTATTTTTTTCAACTTATAAGTTGTTACCTAACAACTTATAAGTATATTTTTTTAGTTATTAAACATGAAGATTTTTTAAAATTTATTTATATTTTAACTTAGTTATAAGCTTAGCCAAATAGGCTCTTAATATTTGCATTTATTATTGGAGATACATCTATTAACATGTATATTTATTGTTGAGCATAATAAACGCAAATATTGAAGCTTGAAATAACTATAATAATGTAAATATGTAATCAATATCCTCCACATCAATTTTTTTTATCTATATGAATATACAATACCCCCCAAATTTCAAAACCATAGGGGGATTTTTTATAGTTGAAAATAACTGAGCTCCTTCCTTTCTCTACTTCATCCTCTCTTCCCATCAACAATTCTGAGAATAGTGTTTACTGTTAGTTAATTGTAACTTATTTTGTACCATTGCACATGCCTTGGATCATCACATGGCACACTTCAACATGGTATTAGAGTTGTGAGAGAATCAAAGGTTTTTATTATAAAATCAATGTTGATCATCTAAGGATCTATAAGATTTTTCTTCTCAAGTATCGAATAATTTTGGTTCTTCGAGATCTACTAAAATTTCTAATCATTCCTGGAGTTCTTCTGGTTTGTTGGGTTTATCACAAGTTTCTATTTGTTCTCGGAATTATTCTTAAAGAAACATTCATCAAGATTACTTGACTCACCATGACAAGTTAAAATTCTTCTAAATATGCGTGCAGCAATTTTAGCACTCGATCATACGCATCATCTTTTCCTTCATCCATCATATTACTCTTGATTAATCTTAGTTTCAAATTTGTTTAACTTGATTTCAACATTATTTAAATGAAGTATGGCAATAGCAAATGCTCTTCATGGTAAGAACAAACTAAGTTTCATCAATAGTTCTTGTAAATTAGAACTTTTTGATGATTCTTTAGAATTCCAATGGCGTCGATGCAAAGACTTAGTAGTTATTTGGATAATTGGAACATATTCTAATGAATTTATTATAGAAAATGCATATGAATCAGATGCAGTCCTAGTCTGGAATGATTTTTAAAAAATGCTTTGATTCAGTTGCAGTCCTAGTCTAGCATCTACATTAGGAAATCTTTGTAATCTCGCAAACACTCAAGGAATCACATAGTATCACTCGAAGTTAAAATTTCTTTAGGAGAAATTATTTGATATGATTCCTTTCTTAGGGATTCCAAATTCTAATAGCACTCAATATTTTCAATAGCTGAAGTTATTTTAGTTTCTTAAGGGATTGAATGAGATCTACACAATAGTACGATCACAAATTATCTTAAAGTGTCCTCTACCAACTATAATTCAAGCATATTGCATGCTCATAGAGGAGGAACAACCAATGGAAAATACTATTTCTATTTCTCCTAAATGGTTGGTCAATTCAACAGGTTTTCTAGCAACAAATGCAGGCCTACTAGCAGCTAATACAACTCAACGGCATAAAAAACATAAGAAGAATAGAAATGTCATTCTCACTCGCCTAAAATACCTAGCATCTTTCTATCTTCAAAAAAAGATTGTGATCATTTCCATAAACTAGGGCGCATGAGCATAGTGTTACAAAATTATTAGGTTTCGCCGAACTTCAGGTTTACTACGAATAAGAGTTATCCAAGTTCAAATAGTGTTTTGTCTTTCGCTAGCAATGTTGCAGTAACATATTGTGTCACATCATCAATATTACCAAGTGTACAACATCCCCAATTTATTGGAGATCAATCTCAACAAATCTTGCAGTTGTTTCATATAGTGTCTCAACCAATATGACATGTACAAATAAGTTTAATTCAAAGGTTATGTGGATAACTGACACAGGTGCTTTAGATCACATGATCTCCAATTTGAATTTATTTGTACAAAGTGACATTACTGCCTACAGTTCAACAAGTTGAATTATCCAATGAAAATACCTCAAGAGTAACATATACCAGAGTGACATTGCTGTGTATAATGTTTCATTAGAAATAAAGCTAAAGAATGTTATGTATATACCAGACTTTAAGAATAATTTCACATCTATCTCAAAATTGACAAAAGATCTTGTTTGCACAGTTACATTTTATCTTGATTTTTATATTTTTCAAGACCTTTACAATGGACTGGTCAAGGGACCAGCAAGTAGGAAAAAAGCTTGTACTATTTATTGGACCCAAGAGTTGCAAGAGTATTTTTTTACAAATAATCATCATCATCAAGTGGAGAAATCCTGATCATGTTGTTGTTATAGTAGATGTAGGGAATGATTTTTTTTACTATGGCATAAAAGATTAGGACATGTACCTTTTGAAAAATTCAAGTATGTCAATGAACTTGAGATCAACATTCATGTTAATAAATGTCATTGTGAGATTTGCCATATGTCTAGGCAAACTAGACTTCCTTTTCAATTAAGTAATACAATTTCTAAAGATACTTTGGCCTTGATTCACACTAGATATAGGGGTCCCTATAAGTCATCAACATATGATGGAGATAAATATTTTTTAACAATAGTTGATTTTAGTAAAACTTAAGAGTTTGTTACCACTATCCCACAAACAATTTATTCTCATGGCAGAGACACAATTTGATAAAAAGGTTAAAGTGATACGTTCAGACAATGGTAGTGAGTTCACTACTAATCTGTGTACTGAATTTTTTTCTACTAATGGTATTTTGCACCAAACTACATGTGTCAATACCCTTTAATAGAATAGAGCTATTGAGAGGAAGCGTAGAAGTATTGCAATCAGACAAAGACATTCTTCTTATGTAGAGAAAATATACACTTGATCTCATAGCACAGTAAAAAATAAGTGGTGCTAGAATAGCAGATACGCCACTTGAACAAAACTTCAAACTCACAACAAGAGAGTATAATAGACAATTCAACAAGGAAGCTCAAGATCAATTACTTTCAGACGAAGGTAGTTATCAAAGGTTGATTGGCAATTTAATTGACTTATCAATGAGTAGACCAAATATCCTTTTGTTGTACAACATTTAAGTCGGTTTATGCACCAACCTAAGAAGTCACATTTAGATGTTGCAATCAAAATAATGAGATGTCTGAAGAAAGAACCAACAAAAAGGATATCGTTTGCATCAACAATTGATGATATAATGGTGGCTTCTTGTGATGGAAATTGGGCAGATTGTATAAACACTTGGGGATCAATCACTGGGTATTGCATCAAAGTTGGTGGATCACTAATTGCTTGGAAGTCTAAAAATCAACAAAGAATCTCAAGGTCTTCAGCTAAGTTAGAATATAAGAGCATGTCTACTGTAGTTTTTGAAATTGTGTGGCTAATTCTTAATTGGGTGTTCAAATTTCCAAACCCATAACAATATATTTGTGACAATAAAGTTGCACCACATATAGCGGTGAATCTAGTTTATCATGAACGAAGTAAACACATAGAAGTTTATTGTCATTTTACTAGAGATTGGATTCAATGAGGTTTGTTCAAAACGCAACATGTGAAGACTAAAGAACAACTTGTAAATATACTCACAAAGTGACTCATCGTTACTCAAAACCAAATTTATCTTCCAAGTTGGGTCTTTTAAATGTTCACAAAGATCCAACTTGAGGGGGTGTGATCAAAACTATGTATTTTATCATAGTGTAATTGAAAATTATTACAAGTTTGCCTTTTGTCTGCTAACTATAAAAACTATCCTCGGATACCTTTTTTTGTGATTCTAAATAGTTGGAAATAAAATAAGCTCCTTACTTTCTTTGCTTCATCCTTTCTTCCAACCAAGAATTTTGATAACATCGTTATTGTTAATTCATGTAACTCATTTTGCACCATTGCACACGCCTTGGATCATCACACCACACACTTAGACAGGGGTAGATCTCGCCATCGGATGATTGTTGTGTCGTGTTCTTAAATGAATTATACATAGTGTTCAATATGAAATTTTGTGCTTTTCCGCCTCGTATAGTTGATCATAAAAGTAGCCCTGGTGTAGCCTAAGTAGTAGCTAGGCATTTTTCTGGGTACCCGATCGGGATCTTCGATATTCAATACTACTAGTACCTGACTAATCTGCAATCGAGGTAAAGAGTAGAACGATATTTCTCTAGCCAAATTGATGATTTCAGGATTCAGAACTGAGACTACTAACTCTTGTCGACCCTGAGACACAACCATGCTAACTAGTTAACCAAAGTTGCTAGGCATTTTAACTGCTTAGATCATGGATGTTCAACCGAGGAGTAACTATGACGAGCATTGATAAAGAAGTCTTAGGTGTAACAATCATCGGGAACTGCAGCACGCGCCAAACTTCTCCCAATAGCATGGCCACCAATCGACTCTTTCGTTCTTTTTTTTTTGAAGTGTTGTTAGCCAATGACCAATGACGCCACTAGGAGGCAACACTGGCAATAGCAAAATCGTGATCGGGTCAATTCCCTATAGGGCACCAATATCACGAGGTGCACTGAATCATAAGGACGACCTTGCAAAGGCTTCTTTAAAGAGCAATAGAGCTGCATGTGGGAATTTGTCGAGAGTCCATGAGATCGCTTCCGGCTGCAAATGCTAGTCAATAGTGGAAGTGCTTTCTGGGCATTAGAACAACATTGCCAGAGATGATAATTGTGCACCCGATCATGATATTGCCGTGCAACAGCTTTTCAGTGAGCACTGGGCTGAGCAAGCATAAAGGAAAAAGGCTTACAAAAGCCACTATTAAAGGTCAGTTTCCTCTTCATCTGGGAACAATGATTGTGAAGCTTTTAATAACTATGAACACAAAGGAAAGATGAAGCATTTTGAGTAGAATGAAGAAGAAGACTCAAGCCACTTTAGGAGATCAGTAAGTTGAAAACATATGACCGATGTAATGATCTCATTGATACATCCACTCATGTGATCAACACACCGAAAAATAGTTGAGGAGTCGTGCCTCCGAAGTGCATAGTTAGTATCTCTCTATGCACAAAAGCGACTCGCAAAGGGAGAGGATATCTTAGTCCAAAAAATCATTAAATTAACAAAAATGATGGTGGGTAGAAAATAGAATTATGTGAAGAAATGCTCCTAGTCTAGGGTTGCCAAGCGAAATCTTAATAATTAAGATCAAGTATAAAAAAAATTTTGAGGAGTGTAAGAGGAAATGATTCAAAAAAATATGAATGGATATGTCAACTTCTGATGGCAGGTAAGAGGGCTTCCTTTTGGGCCCACAAGCCATTCAAAAAGGGAACTTTTCTATGCATTAGGTCACCAACATAGATATTCCTATAACTCTGAACCACACAACAGAGCAGCAATTTATTTGCAGAACAACAAATTATGTGCACAGAAATCTGAATCAAATATGTACCTGCTTTTGGGTCTCCATGTCAAATACAACTGAGGCACTAGGAAATGCTTATCATATCAGCATTATGAATCGACGAAAGTTGCTGCTTGTACATCGGATTGAAATATGAGATACAAATTAGAATATAAATGATGTGGATAGATATTTTTTAACTGAAATTTCCATCATAGACATTCCCTTAAGAACCTGCTTCTATAATGCACATGATACTCAGCCCCTTGATGCTTTCAAGATTCATCACATGCACTTTGTTCTATAATAAGCAATGTTTATTGAATAGCCAACACTACCATTCAAATCACATGCAAAGGAAAAAAAAAGGAACTCCAAAGATTAAATTTAACTTTTCATTTTGTTTACAGAAGATAAATTGTCTTAGCAAGTGCATTTGGTAAGACCTAAAGAACATAATCAGAGAGTTTGATAGCCTAGTAATTTGAAAATATCTAGAAATCTAAAACTCAAGTTGAAGCCATTTGTTGTAATAAACACATGTCCTTGGGGAAATGACTCCATCTGGTGTGCATTCTCTTATTCTCGGGCACACTCCACAGGGAACAGATGAGAAATAACCAACCTTGGGACCTTCTCTACCTTTCAATCTCCGGTAGCATGTCTTACCCTGTTTCACCTTGGAGAAGATGCCTGTCCCTGTGCTTCTCAGTTCTTCAACCTCCTTGTCCAAAACCAAGGAACGAACTATTTCTTCCACCTGCTGTAAACTGCACTCTTCCTTCAAAACTGGTGAGGCCTTGATAAACTTGCGCAAATCTTCAAGTTCTACAACCTGGTGATCATTCTCCATATGCCTCAAACACAATCTCCTCAATATGTTGATAAACTCAGTATCAAGATTTCCCTCTGAATACCATGAACCACCAGTCAATTGTTTACACGGTTCAAATTCAACACCCATGTAGTATTTTCTTGCTTTGTTTTGGACATTGATGACCTCCTTTATGAGGTTCTTGGCTTGCAACGATTTGAGGGCCTTGTTAAGGACAGTTGTGTTCATTCCCAGCACAGTTCTCATGTCAGCCGTCCACATTCCCATGTCTTCTTTGCTCCTGATCAGATCATAGAGCTTCTGCTCTGGTTCAGGAAGTTGCAGCAGCTGAGGTTGGGAGCCAGCATGAGGTCTCTTCTGAGGTAGTGTTGGTAGACGACTCATTGTGCTGTGAGACAAGCATGCACGCAATGTAGTCCGATTAAGAACAACATAGTTATGGACAAGAAGAGTAAAACTAGGTAGATACAAACAGCACTGTTGTCAAAATCGCGTGCCAAAATTGTAAAAGCCTACGATTTTACGAGTTGAGACGGATTTCGTGCTCGATCCCGTCTTGGATCGTTTTATGCCAGCACGCCATTGATCGCGTGCTGGCTCGTAAGAACTGTGGAGACACGCACGTCCCCGTCGTACCAAGTATTTTTACCTGGATTGTGTTGTTATCTCGACAAGTCCTTATATATTCTCCCTTTTGATTTGCTGCTTCGATACGTGCCTGCCGCCGCCGCCGCCGCCGCCGCTGCCCTGACCTGATGCCCCCGCCGCCGTAACTGCTGAACTGCTTCCCCCGCTGCCGCCTTGCTCTCGCCGGTCTTCTAACAGGTTCTCTCTCTCTCTCTCTCTCTCTCTCTCTCTCTCTCTCTCTC